>PVJO010014671.1:0-47503 GCA_004026905.1 Hystrix cristata | reverse complement strand
TTCTACACAATGGAGTACTACACCGCTATAAAAAAGGATAAACTAGAGTCATTTGTATATAAATGGATGTTCCTGGAGAACATACTATTAAGTGAAATAAATCAGACACTTATTAGTACACATCGAATTGTTTCTCTGATATGAGAAACCATAAGTGTAAATAAGGACAAAGGGGTAGAATAGTTATTGTATTTAAAAGGGCGGATATTTTGTTACCGTCCCTGGGGTCCCTGAGGCTCTTTTCATTTTTTCACGATCTGTTTCTTTTCCTATTTTTCATATTGCTTGGTTTCTGTTGTTTTATCTTCAAGTTTCCCTGTCCCATCCACTTTTCTCTCGAGCTTGTATATTGCCTTTTTATTTTTGTTTTTGTATTTTTAAGTTCTAAAATTTTCATTTGGTTTTTCTTTATATCTTCCATATCTCCGCCAAGAATTTCCATTTTTCCCTTGTCTCAAGTATATTTGTAATTGCTTCTTGAAGCATTTTTGTAATAGCTGCTTTAAAATATTTGTCAGATAGTTTTAAGACCTGTGACATCTTCCTGTAGGCGTCCACTGATTGCCTTTTTCTGTTCAAGATGAGATTTTCCTAGCTCTTGATAGGATGAGTGACTTTTGATGGGAAACTAGTCGTTTTGGGTATCATGTTATAAGATACCTGGTCTTTTTATACCTTTGATTTTATTAGCTTACTCTGGGAGAGGGAGGGGGATGCCCACCTTATAACCGCAGGTGGGGGTAGAGGTCCAGGTGCTCCACACAGCCTCTGTTGACACCTGAGCGCAGAAAGGCTCCTGTTATTTCCCAGCGAGGGCAGAGGTGCTTTGTCACTTGGGGAAGAGAGGCTGCGTGCTTGCCAGTGGTGATGAGAAATCCCAGCCCCCTACTCACCCTTCTGTGATGTCATTCCAGTACAAAGTTGGGTAGCCTCATTGCAGCCTGACCAGGATGGAAGCTCAGGGTCCGCCTTGGCTGCTGCGAGGAGGTGGCGCCCTCTCCTGCCACCATTTGTTTATGGGGGGGGGTGGAGTTGTCTTTCTGAGCTACTCCTTTCCTGGTCCTTTGGTTTGAAAGAGTAGTGTTGGTTGTATTTCGTTCTTGTTTTTTTGTTGTTGTTGGGCACTTTTTGACATGTCTAGATTGTTGGTTTCTCCAGCATCCAGTCTGGGATATGTACAGCAAAAGAAAACCTATGGAACTTACTGCCGTGTAGTTCCTTAGGTCCTGAGGTTTCTAGCCGGTTTGACATCTTTTCTCTATCAGAGTGTTCTTATATTTGCCCCGCAGGTAATGTCTAAGAGAGAGAAACAGAGCTAGCTAGAGAAAGAAAGAAACTCAGAGACACAGAGGTAGAGATGGGGAGAAATGCTGGATCTGTTAATTAGGAAGGGAGAGTGCTCAGGGGGACCAAGAACGCTCTTCCAGGTGATTCAGTATCCCGACCAAACACATTTGAGAACCTCAAAAACGTGAGTGAATTCTTGCCACTTCGCTCTGCTTCTCGTTCTGGTGCAGGGCTCACACCCAGGGCTTCGTGCACGCCAGGCAAGTGCTCTACCCCTCAGCTACACCCTCCAGCTCTTGGTTTTTCCTCATGGTGACCTATAGAATATCCTTGCTCTTTGTAGATGTAGACTAGCAAGAACTAGTTGGGGTGCTGTGGTTCCAAAATCACGTCTCTTGTCTTCTTGGGATGGTGAGACAACAGGATGAACAGTTAGATGAAAAATTTCTCTGCATGACCCAGCCACACTCTCATATTTTCTTTCAAGATTCATGGATAAAGTTTTATGAATTAATTCATTTGAAATGCTTATTGAGGACAAAAGCCACATTTATACATAGATCATGGAGCAAACTATTTTGTGTATGTATATGTTTGTACATATACAAATATAAATATGCCCCGACAAGATATGTTGCTCTGTGATATAAACTGGAGTTTCCTTTTCTTCACATCTGTGCCTACACGTTTCCAGTCTTTTTGATAGTAGCCGTTCCAACTGCAGTGAAATGATATCTCATGGTGGTTTTGATTTGCATTTTTCTGATGGTTAGCAATGTTGAGCGTATCTTTTAAAATTTTATTTTATTACTTTGTGTGTGTAGTACATAATGTTTACGTTCCTGTGGAAAGTCGGTACATGTACACACCTTAATTTCTTTTTTCATCCCCTTTCCTCCCCTCACCCATCTTTTAATCCTCTTGTTTTTTTGTTTTGTTTTATTTTAGTACATGTTTGCAGTAATAATGTTTACATTGCTCGTGTGGAGTTGCTACATGTACACGACATCCCAATTCCAGTTTTCATCTGCTGGCCTTCTGCTTCCTCCCCATCCCTCCATCTCTTGATCTACTTCCCACTAGAGAAAGATTTATCACCCTACTTCCTATTATCTATCTTCCATTTTGCTCTTTGTCTTTATTTTGGGTTTTCTCATATAAGAGAAACCATGAGACATTTAAGCTTGCGTGTCTGACTTATTTCACTTAACATTATCATTTTAAGGTGCATCCATTTTCCTACAAATAATTTAAGTTTTTCTTCATTATGCTAGAGTAGTACTCCACTGTGTATAAATAAGACACTTTCTTTATCCATTCATTTGTTGATGGACAAATAGGCTGCTTCCAAGATTTAGCTATTATGAATTGTGCTGCTATAAACGTGGATATGCATGTATCACTGTAATATGATGTCTTTAATTCTTTTGGAAAGATACTTAGATGGGGAATAGCTGGTTAAATGGAGTTTCTAGCTTTTCAAAGAATCTCCACACTAATTTCTGTAGGGGTTGTAATTTACATTCCCACCAACAGTATAGAAGGGTTCCTTTTTCCCAGCAGCCTCTCCAGCCTTTGTCATTATTTTATTTCTTGAAGATGGCCATTCTTTCTGGGGTAAAATGGAATCTCTGTGTTGTTTTAATTTGTATTTCTCTAATGGTGTTGAGCATTTTTTCATGAATTTATTGGCCATTTGTACTTCTTCTGTGATGTGTCTACTCATTTTGCTTGCCCATTTTCTGATTGGGTCTTTTAATGTGAGGAGCTAATTTTTGGAGTTCTTTTTATATTGTGGATATGAGTTCTCTGTCTGAAGAACTTCTGGCAAAATTTTTTTTCCCATTCTGTAAGTTTTCTTTTCAATAACATTCCTCACAGAATTGGAGAAAACAATTCTAAAATTCATATAAACCAGAAGAGACCCAGAATAGCAAAAGCCATCCTGGGTGAAAAAAGCAAATCATGGGGCATCACCATCTTGGACCCGAAGTTATATTACAAAGCTACTGTGAGGAAAACAGACATGCAGATCAATGGAACAGAATAGAGGAAGCAGAAATAACCCCAAGTGCATGAAACTGTATGATCTTTAAAAAAGGGACCAAAAACACACCCTGGAGGGGAGATAACCTTTTTAATATATTGTAGTGGGAAAACTGGCTAGCTACATGCAGAAGATTGACTCTAGACCCCTATCTCTCACCATGTACTAAACTAAAATCGAAGTGGATCAAAGAACTAATGTTAAACCAGAAACACCTGACCTGCTGGAAGATGAAATAGGTAAAACTCATAAAGTCATAGGCATGGGCAATCCTTTTCTGAACAGAACCCCACTTGGACAAGAAACAGTACTGAGAATCAGCAAATGGGATTATGTCAAATTAAAATCCTTCTGCACAGGAAAAGAAACAACCAACAGAGTGTATTTCTTTTGAGAATTGCTTATTCAGACCACTTGCCAATTTTATTTTATTTTATTTTTACCAAGAACATGTATTGGTACATTGTATACATAATGATCATGATCAACACGGTTATTTTGTACCATGTATCTTGGTACAAAAGACCGTGGTACATAATCAAAGTGATTATTTTGTACCATGTATCTTGTACATGATGCATCTTGGTTTTCCCCCCTCTTCCCCTCCCCTCCCTTCCATTACCCTCCCCTCTCTATTTGCAACAAGATTATTTACATTTTTCCATTTTTTCCCCCTCATCTTACTTTTCTGAGTTGTTTGAGTTCCTTATATATTCTGCATAAGGAAAACAGTACAGAGATTCTTAAAAAATTAGACATAGAACTGCCATATGACCTGCTATCCCTCTACTAGGTTTATCTAAAGGAAGGGAAATTAGTATGTCAGAGAGATATCCACACTAAAATATTTACTGCGCACTACTTAAAACAGCCAAGATATGGAATCAGTGGAAGTGCCTATTGACAGATGAATGGATAAAGGAAATGTGGTCTACACATACTTTGGAGTATAATATAGCCATAAAACTTACTGTGGAAACATGAATCAACCTGGAGGACATTAATGCCGCATGTCCACACACAGACACATGCGTGCTCACAGGTTTATTTTGGCTCACAGGTTCAGGGGTTTCAGTCCATAGTCCGTTGGCCCCAGGGCAGGAAGGGCGTGGTGAAGAGTCTGGTGCAGGAAAGCTGCCCATATCACCCTAAGCCAGGAAGCAGAGAAAGGAGGAGCTAGGGAGGGAGATACATCCTTCCAGGTCACTCCCGCCAGGGACCCGCCTTTTCTGACCAGACCCAACCTCCTAATGGCACCTTTAGCTCTGAACTCCACTGATGTCTGTGGGAGCCTAGTGTCTAATCACTTTCCAATGCCCTGCCTTTAAGCATGTGAGAGTTTGGGGGGACATCTTAGATCCAAACCATAATACTCCATAAATATATATAACTATGTGTCCATTGAAAACTGAAAATGTCGACACATGTTCATATATGTGTTCTATAATCTGAAAAAGAAGACATATAAATAAAATAATCACAAAGTAAAAAACGTAGGTTGCCAGTTACAATGATTGCTATTAAAGAGAATTATCCTGTCTGTACCTCTTGGAAGGCTGGACGGGCCATCAGCAGAGTGGCCATGGACAGCATTATTTCTTGCCTAGCATGTACCTGGGCTTTCCTCGTCCTTGTGCAAATGTTAGACCCAACTAAGCCAGCTTCTTGATCACATAGGATTATTTTTAAGCAACACAAGACTTATGTGGCTCAATTAGGAAAATACATTGTGAGCAAATACTTGAGTCTGTTGTTCCCTAGGTTTCTCAGGGAAAATTATAAAACGTAAAATATCACAAAATCTCCAGTAACATAACAAACAATAATGTCAGTAATGATTACTAGCCTGTATCTACCATTCATTCAACCTCTGTCATTTGAGCCCCTGTGCACGATTGGAAATACACCTGTGGTGGACTTGTTGTGGTCGGCTTGAGTAGGAACACCCAGCTGGACTGAGTCATCGTGGTTCTGGGTGTAGAGGTTCCACCTGAGGATTGTTGCCAACACAAACATATAGGAGAAGCTCTGTTGTGGTTGGTTCTCCTGAAGGGGCGTTGAAGAGGGAGCTCAGGGCCTTGCTGTTGTGGAGGATGGCTGCTGTTTGCTTCGGGGGAGCTCTGGTCTTCCTCTCTGCTGTGAGTGTCATTTCTTTAGCCTTTTAGTGGAGGTGTGGACTTACATGAGACAGTGCTGTGGGCTCCCAGCCCTTGACTGGATCTTTTGGGTCTCCAGTGTATAGACAGACATTCTGCACTCTTCCTGCAATTGGCTCGTATGTGTGAATGTTGTAATTCGTAAATGTCCTGTATTAAATCTGCTCTCTCGCAAACCATTGACTCTAGAAAACTAATACAATGCCAAAATGTGGATATTTACCTTCCCTACTGCCCAAAGTAGCTGGGAGACAGAGCTAAAAATTAATATCTTATGCATTGTCAGGATAAGATTTTTTTTTGGAAACAGGGTCTCACTACGCAGTCCAGGCTGACCTTGAACTCACTGTGGATCCCAGGCTAGCCTTGAACTCATAGCAATCCTCCTGCTTCAGCCTCCTGAATGCTGGGATCACAGGTGTGTGCCACCGTGCCTGGTAGGGTAAGATTTTAGCTAAATTGTGAGAAGATGATAGGATGAATTTATGCATTTTCCTGAGCTTTGTTCTCTTTTCACTTAAAGTGTAACTTCTGAACTGATCAACCCGAGAGAGATGTCTATTCATTCATACAAAAAGCTCCCGATGTTACTTACTAGCATGAGCAATTAAAAGTGGACTCCATTTGGATTCTCCACTTAGTGTTTAGTCTATGACACTTCTGACTTTAATTATTTTGAATGGAAAGGCCATATTTTGCCTCTCCAAGTAGACTATAAATTTCTTGAGAGTAGGGACTATGTCTTCTGTGGGTTCACAAAGCTTAGCATCGTGTTTTGCACAAAGTAAATGCTCATTAGTATTTTTCAGGTGGAGGGTCAAGATATAACAGGTTCTGGAAACTTGTGTCTTACAAGCAGTGCCTGAAGAACACCTATTGGTAGATAGGACTGTCTCCAGCCACCAGAGTGTGGTGGTTTCTGTGTATTACCTACCTTAATATTCTCCTATACACATTTGAAAAACCTGTATTTTGTCAGTCATTTTCCACTCTCACTGCTAGTTTTACCAAACTGTAGCTTGGCTTCCCTTTTGAGCTTCAAGTGAGTTAAACCTCTTTTGAATGATGTTTTCTATAAATTTTTTTGTCTTTAAGTGGCTCTTCCAGGTTACTTGAGAGGGGACTAGGGAAACATTGAAGTTTTGGGGACATTTATAAAATAATTTTGCAAGGTAGAGAAAGTAAAAATAAGTCTAAGTTGTATAGAGTCTTGTTTATTACTTATTAAATACACATGCTGGGCTAAGCTCTTTAAATGTGCTATACTGTTAATCTTTGCAATGGCCTCATGAGTTATAGCTCTTTATTATGCTATTTCTTTTAAAAATAAATAATATGAAATTTGGAGAGGGTAAATAAAACTTACCCAAGGTCTTAGTGAATGCTGGTGTTACTTTTTAATATCTGGAATGATTGACCCCATAGCGCAGTGTCTGACC
Organism: Hystrix cristata; assembly: GCA_004026905.1. Classification (NCBI taxonomy): domain Eukaryota; kingdom Metazoa; phylum Chordata; class Mammalia; order Rodentia; family Hystricidae; genus Hystrix; species Hystrix cristata. The sequence continues at coordinate 40,574 of PVJO010014671.1, read as the reverse complement.
TCTATGTGTGCTGAAATGATGCCATGCATGGGGACCACATGGGTGGGTCAGACCTGACTCCTGTCCCGTGTTGTCCGTTGTCTAAAACAACAACTGAATTAGAGCCATTATAGCTTAGTTCGAGTGGGGCTTTCTGAGCTCAGATTCTAGCTCTTCTACTGATTAGCTGAGTGACTTTTTTGTTTTTTGTGTTTGAGACATTTATTCACTTTCTCATGTCACCAGTCATGGACTACCTCAGGAGTACGAGTGGCTAAATTGTATGTCTTCTTGGGAAAACCCAGCATACCCAAGTAATCTCGGCATGCTGTGGTGAATTTCAGTCTTTGATCACAGCCTTGAGGGCTCTTTGGTTCACAGCCACCACCCCAAACCCTCCTTGAAATGACCCATGGCGTGACTTTGGACAAGGTAATCAACCTCCGAGTGCTTTAGTTTTCTTGAATACAAAATGGGGTGTTATGTTTTAGATCTAAAATGTCCCCCAAAAGCCTCGTGTGCTCAGAGCTGGGGCTTTTGAAGGCAACTGGAATTTAGGAGCATTGTAGTCATCAGTGAATTTATCCTACTGATGAGTTTACAGTTGAACGTGCTGTTATAAGGCAGGACCTGATTAGAGAAGGTGGGTCACGGGGGCATGCCTTTAGAGGGTATATCTCTCTGTGGTTCTTTCAACTCTCTCTACCTCCTGGCTGCCACGGGTCGGACAACTTTCCTCTACCGTGCCCTTCCACCATGCTGTTCCTGCTTTGGATCCAGCCAACCATGGACTGAACCCTCTAAAACAATTAGTCAAAATAAACCTCTCCTTCTTAAATTGTGCATGTCAGGTATTGTCTCAGCAAGAAGAAAGTGACTAACATGTGGGGATACCAATATTTGCTACTTTACAGGGTTACTAATGCACGTGATTCATTTGAAACAGTACATGACAGTAACATAGTAAGTGCTCAGTAATGTTAGCTGCTATTATTACTATCCTTTTCATTGTTACTGAGAGGCTGAAGCTAACTGTCCTATAATACCCACTGAAGGAACAAGACTAGTTCCAGGTTCTCAATGGGTTTTTTCTCTTTTCCAAAATGTAGATAGGTGAATGGGCCTTGTATAAAACAGTTACTTGTAATTTTTATAGTGCTTCACTACAAAGACCCTTAAAAATTTGTTTTTCTCCCCAGGACATGGTACACCTTAAGCTTTGAGCATGTCCTTGCCAGCCAATGTTCGTATCCCATTTCGACTTTGAATTTAGAGTAATTCACATTTTTTTTGCTATCCAGAGACAACTACTTTTGCACCTGCAGTTTACTTTTAGAGTTCATTAGGAAATAGAATAAATAGTAGAATCCAGAGTTGTAGCCAGATTCTACACTGTTAGGCAGATTGACTGTCTAAGAGAGGAGAATTGATCTGGAGAATTGTATTCATGTATTAGCTGTGACGTTAACTAGTTTGGGCAAGTCATTTCAGCTCTCTGAACCTCAGTTTCTTTCTGTGTGTAAAAAGAGAATTGAATTGAGATATGTTAGGTACACATACCAACTCCCCATAAGGAATGTGATCCTTATATACCAAAAACATGTACTAATAAAAAATGAAAATTGGAAAAAGAGAGAATTAGGTTATATAATTTCCAAGACTACTTTCATTTCCAAAATTCATTTAACATAAGATCCCGTGATTTTGTTTTTGTGTCTGTATATAAGTCAGATTTTCCCCACATGACACAAAACCTGTATATTCCTCTGTCATCTAAGGTTATTAAAGGTTTTTAGGTGTTTTCTGGCAGATTCATCTGCCAGAAAGTACATTAACACTGCTGAACATTTTCCAGTGTCCTCCCACCACATCACGTCAGTCCCTTTCTTTGCTCACCTTAATTACAAGCTGTAACTTCCTCTAACCACTTTTAAGAAACCACCCGCCTCCCCTGGCCAGTTTGAGCCATGCAGTATCCTTTCAGGTTTTGCTTTCTTATCTGCCTGTGTTCACAAGCAGCTGTTTCACATTAATAGTGTATTACTTTTTGATTGTTGGTATAACAAAATATACCTCATGGCTTAAAACAACTTAAATTTATCGTGTTAAATTCCACAATTTGGAAGTATGACACCATGCTCTCAGTGGGCTAAAATCAAAAGGCAGAGCTGCCTTCCTTTCTGGAGGTTTGAAGGGAGATCTGTTTCCCTCCCTTTCCAGCTACTAGAGATGGCTGCTCCCTTGGCTCATGGCTTCTTTCTTCCATCTTCAAAACTGCAACGGCAGATCGAGTCCTTCTGTCACATTACTTTGACCTACTTCCATGTTTTCTCTTATTTCTCTGCTTCCCTTCTCCATCTTGTGATTACACTGGGTGCACCTGGATAATTCACAACAGTCTGCCTAATTCAAAGCTGGCAGAGTAGCAACCTTAATCCTGTCATCAGACTTACTTCCACCAGCACCTCAGTTATCTTCTTCCACATAATCTCAAATATTCAGATTCTAGGGATTAGGGTATAAATGTACCAGGGTGGGGGTCGTTATTCTGCCTACCACAAATAGTGATGTCTTCTAAAAGTCTAGCTCTACCAGCTAGACTTAATCCACAGCTTCTTATATAGCTTTCACTTCCTCACACAATAAAGTAGCAAAGAATTTTGAAGGCATCAACAGTGGCACTGGCTGAGAGTTACTAAGAATTCCAGGATGGTGATATCAGGTTTGAAAGCCTTCTTCATATTCTCTATTAATTATAAGATGAACAGATTTCCAGTAAGAAAGGAATTCCTTGCTTTCTGTTCACTCATTCCTTCCCAGAATACAAAGTTATTGGAACAGAGTTTCTCTTTTTTAATGGCCTTAGAGATTGCAGAGTTCTCATTAATTAATTCAACAAGATTTATTTTAGTATCCTTGGGCTTATTCGAGTTGACGTTCAATTTCCGCCTGACCACTGCTGAGAAGAGAAGTACTAAATCTGCATGGCCCCAAATTATTAACTGCAGAACTAAACATCAATAGTGGAAAAATATCACCAAGTCATTTGCTAAAGTCATTTGTTCTTCCTGAACAGCTGCCTTCTAGAGGCCTGAGGTGACAGAGATAAGCCAGACAACCTTGATTTTCCGGCTGTCCAGCTTAATAGAGAATTACAAGCAAGTAAACATCTTTAGTCTTTGTCTTAGTTTGTTTTCTGTTGCTGTAACAGAATATCTGAGACCAGGTAATTTTTAAGGAATAAAAATTTATTGCACTCATGTTCTGGGGGGTGTGAAGTCTGAAAGTATAGCATAGGTATCTCTTAGTATTTCGTGAGCAATTTATTGTTGCATCCTGTTATAGAAGGCATCACATGGCAAGACACAAATGTGCTAGATCAAGTCTTTCTCTTCTTATGAAGCCACTGATGCCATCCTGACAGCCTCATCCTCATTACTTCATCTAATCCTAATTACTTCCCATAGCCCCACCTCCAAATATAATCGGCACATGAATTTAAAGATTGAGTTTCCAAGAAATGAACTTTTGGGAGGACTTGTTCAAACCATAGCAGTGCTCTTATTAATGAGATGGCTTTTATTAGGAGAAAAGTAGTTCTGTGCTAAGGAAAAGTTGAGTGGGCACCAAAGGAGGGTAATTTTCTTTCCTTCTTTAAAATATTGGTTGTTGCCTGGTGATCAGATATGAGCTGAGTCCTTATTTTGCATCCTAATTCTGTTAGGTCTGAACTCAAAATTTACAAGTCGCTAGCTTTGTGACCTTGGGAAAACTAATAATATTCCAGAGCCTCAATTTTCTTATCTTAAAAGTGAACATAATGTTATTTTCCTCATATGTTTGGTTCAGAGATTAAATTAAATAACATTTTAAAAATTCTTAGTTCAGTACCTTTCACACGATAGATATTTGATAGAGTACTATTATTTTTCATATAATATCTGTCATGTATGTGTAAGAAAGAATTCTATTAGAAGGGTTATTTTTCTGATTTTCCATCTCTTGTACTAGAAAAATTTTCATTGTAGCCTTTTGCCTGTTAAAAAAGTTATTTTATTACAGGATGTTTGAGAAACTATAAAACAATTTATAAAGCAAATAAAGTACCATGTATATCTGCTACACAGACACAGCCACTTTTAACACTTTAGTGTATTTCTTGTTCTCATTCTTGGTCTCTAACAGTCTTAGAGGTTTTCATAGTTCTAAGTAACAGAAATTCAAACTAGCTTGAGCAAAAATAGACATTTATCGAGAAGGTTTCCACGAAATTCAAGGACATTGAGAAAGAATGGAACTAGTAACCGAACAGTCAGCAATAACAATTTACTCTCTTGATTTAAGGTAGACTATTTCCTTAACTTTGCTTTCTTTGATGTTTTTCTAAAGATGGCCTTTTCAGCTTTGGGCACACATATGGCTATGACTGGCCGTGGTATATGTGGCATCAGCAAAGGCTGAATTGCTGTATCAATGAGCCTCCCAAGATTCGTTGGGTTAAAAAAGTTTATTTCTGTTTCACTCCAGGATGATGGGACAGTTCTGCTTCATGCAGTTATTCTGGGATCCAGGTTTCTTCTATCTTTTTTGCTCTACCATTCCCTAGACCATTGTCCTCCTTGCCTGCTTAGAGCTGGTTCATGGGAATGTACACATTCCAGTTCATGAGAGAGAATAGGGAGAAAGTGCTAATCTTTAGGAGATAATCCAGCAGTTATATGCCTTACACTCATAATCCTTTGAGATTTAATTTAAGTAAACTTGGCTTGAACCCACTAAATCAGAAAACAGGTGTCTTTTCTTCCAGAGCACATGTCTAGACCATGGCTCTTAGCCTTCCTTATAGCTTTGTGTGGCCATATGATTGAATTATGGCTAATAGAATGTAGAACACAGAAAGATTTACATGATTCTCTTTTCTGCCCCAAACTCACAGAGTGCCCAGGATGGCCTTGTAATCCATGTGTTGTTTCCTTTCTTACCTCCGGAACTTCAACAACTGCGTAGGACAGAACTCTTAACCTCACTCAGCATCAACTCAACTGTGATGTGAAATAGAAATAAATTTCTCTTATTTTAAATCACTGATCTTGAGATACAAGTAGAGTTTTAAAGCACTAATTACTGTCTTATGGACTGTTCAGAGTGCTATGTATGATTTTTGTCACTTCTTGGAGGCTTGTATTTTTATGGTACCTATCTCTCTGCTTTCCTGTCTTATTGAAACCATGAAACTCAATTCTCAACTCTTAGAGTGGTTCTCCATCCCCCACCAAGTCAGGTGGAAAAACAAACAGCTTCCGTCCTTTCATTTTCCCCAAATACGTCATTCAAGGCATTTACATGCATGGCCTACTTTTCTGACAGTTCATAGAAATCTCAGTGAATTGGACATTTACACTCCATGTTTTTTTAAAATCCTTACCCCATCTACTGTTTTGTTACTTGGCTTCCTATTTCCTTTCCTCTCTCCCTTTATCCACTTTTCCCCAACCCTAACTTGACCTTTTTGGGGAGCGGTCAAGGTATCTACTCTTTGACTAGTCTCAGCATATGCATGCTCTCCCCAGGGAGCCCCTTGTCACACAAAATGGTACTCATTACAGCATCTTTGTGTGTGTGTGCGTGCAAGTGCGTACGTGCTTGTGGGGGGTGTGTGTGTGACTAGGGAATTAAATCCTGTGCCTGTACACTGAGCTCCAGGTCCAGGCCCTTCTGTCCCTTAATCTCAGGTGGGGGCTCACTGATTTACTAAGCTACACAGGAAGGGCTCAAAGGCTTGACCTTGAAACCCTCCTGCCTCAGGCTCCCAGAGTGTTGGGGTAACAGGTATGTGACACCATATTCAGCTCACTGTGGCATCTTAATTTATTTTATTCATAAGCTCGATGCAAAAAAACCCCTGCATCCCTTGGTTTAATCTAAAACGACTCTTTACCAATCAACTATTACACAAGAGGCACAGACTCAAGGGGTCAGCGTCTTTCAAAAACAAATCAAAAGAGATGGCAGCGCTAGATGCATGGTCTCAGTTAATACGGGGCTGCAGCAGAGGGATGGCTGTGTAGATGGGCAAAGGGCCTGCAATGTGAGCCATGTCATCTCTTGGTCATGGGTCTTTTCACTCATTTATGCCACTTGCCTAACTCCTTTGGGCGTATGAGCTTGCTACTTCTCTCTCATCTGGAAACAGTTTCTATCTTGGTAAGAAGAAAATACCCAGGTCTCAAAAATAATAAATATCCTCCACGGTACACATACACATTGCCCATTTTTGTATTTATCTGGTCCTATCAAAGACCTAGTAGTAACATAAATGCATCTTAATTAAACTATTTCTCTGAAATTAACTTGGGTTGTTTCTAAATCTTTATGTGTAGATGTTTATTTACTTTCCATTTCCGTAATCTAAATTTCTAGATGTAGTATCGCTTGATAAATAGGTGTGAAGAATTTATAGTATCTGATACATGTCATTAAGTCATTCTGAAGAAGTTCGGATCAGCAACAAGACCTTGAGACCATAATATTAAATGAAATAAATCGGAGACACACGCTTAAATATCACATGGTTTCTCTTATACGAGAAACCCAAAGTATAAATAAATTGAAAAGCAAAATTCAAGATAGATATTAGGAAGTAGGGAGATCTTTTTCAATTGGGAAGGTGACCGAGGAGCAGGGAGGGAGAGTGAGGGGATAATAAAAGAATGAGGCTGTACATGTACCAGCTCCCCATGATGAATGTAATCATTGTGTGCTAAAAACATGTACTAATAAAAATAAAAATTAAAAAAAGGGAACTTTGCCTGTGGTAGTTAATAGGGTTACAATTCAGTCTTGAATCATAGCTCCTACAATACCTAGAAAGGCTTTTTTGACTTTGAATTTCACTTTTGACTGAATTCACAGTATGAAATGAAAGCTATATATAGTTTAGTATCTAGTTAACCTAAGTCTATAATTATATATGAGACACTATACATGAAGATAATGAGACACTGCAAACCACCCTCACTGAAGAATGAGTACAAATCTTAGCTGACTGTGGCTGACAGAACAGTTTTAGTTTCGGTTTTTTCTCCGGTGCCATCTAAGTCTTGCTGATCCTTTTCCGTGTATTTCATGGTGATCTTGTTCCATATTAGAAGGCTCCTTCCTTTGAACAAGACATTCTTACTATCTGCAGCAAATTTTGTTTCCTTCTGCTGCTTAAACTATAGAGTCCATCATGTTGTTCAAAAGAGAGTTTTCCTTTGCTTTGCTCTGTCCTCACTGGCTCATTAGTAATCTCACAATATTTTCGCATATTTAAAATTATCTTTTTAAAAATTTTTTTATTTTTACCAAGAACATGTATTGGTACATTATATACATAATGATTATAATCAACATGGTTATTTTGTACCTGTACGTGATGTATCTCGGCTTTCCCCCCTCTTCCCCTCCCTTCCCTTCCATTCACCCACCCCTCTCTATTTGCAACAAGTTTATTTATACTTTTCCATTTTTTTCCCTTTCACTTTACTTTTCTTTTAACCTTCTTCTTTATCCCTCTTTTCCTTATCTAGTTCTCCTCTATTTTGAATACTATCTCTCTTTTTTTTAACATAATATCTATTCTACCCCTTTGTCCTTATTTACACTTATGGTTTCTCATATCAGAGAAACAATTCGATGTGTACTGATACGTGTCTGATTTATTTCACTTAATAGTATGTTCTCAAGGAACATCCATTATCCTCAGATCCTCTGTTCTTTGGCTTCCTGGGGTATGGTAGTTTTGTCTAGTGTTTGAATTGGGGCATAAACACAAGGTCAATTGTATAGTAGCATAGTTACTGTCCTATTTCCCACGTTACACTGTTAAATATACTTCTGGACCACAGCAGGTCAGTTTCATTATTTAATTACTTCTTAACCATATTCATGCAGCTTATGCTAGTAAATGATGGATGTAAAGTTACAACATAATTCATTACAGCAAGACTCTAATTCTGGTATAAAAGGAATCAAAGGGAAACTTCAATGCAGAGATTTGCATCTGGTTAGGAATTCAGGAGCAGCCTGCCTTAAAGGCAAGTGCGAGGTTGATGTTCACGTTTCATTGTTCCAATTCCAATAATGATAAGACTTTACACAACAAACAGTGAAAATCAAAGTCAATGTCCAGTTCAACCAAGTAATTTTTTTCCTATTTATGAAGCACTTACTTTGGGACAAATGGTCTGCTCTCTCTGTTGTATTTGTCTAAATTCTAGTTTAGTTTAAAGTAGCACCACAAACTCTTTAATCTGACTTAGTCATGATTATAGTTGGTTAATCAGGGAATTATTTTAAAATATGTTCAAGATTTTACTTACTTTAAAACATAAAAATTTGTGTTTATTCACCTATTTTTGATGTAGACCCACTGTCTTCATTTCTAGTGTGGGTCCCCTGATTGAACTTGGAATCATCTTTCTTCACCAGTCACACCCATAATTCATCGTCCCTGAGTTCTGGTTTGGTTTCTGTAAGTGGAGCGATAACCCGAAGACACGGGTAAAGCAATCCAAGCGCCGACACTTTCTACATTTTTACGATTCTTTAAAAATACTTTACAGCTGCTCACTCACACCTAATCCGACAGCATATTTCTTATTGACACACCTTTATAAAATCTTTCTAGCATCCAAAGCGATTTTCAAAGAAGCCGCATCTTTTCGTATTCATATATCATCGACTTGCATGCTATTTCATGAAATTATACAGTTATGTAATTATAAAACCAAGTTTAAGAGGCATGTATGATTTTGGGAACAAACATAACTGACTCTTTGCAAGCATCCAGTTCAACCGGTGGGACAGCTTTCTCACGGCGCGGCAAATCTTTGTGGAGAGCGCATTGTTTTCGGGCAGCTTGGTTAGGTGCAGTGGGGTTAAAGGCTTCTGCTGTACTTCTGAGACCCTTGCAATAAAATGCTTTAGAAAGAAATTTGAGTGCTACTTATAGAGATTTCAGTTAAAATGTGAAATAAATATTTTGTAGAAAGTGAAAACCTCAGGCACTCTCTCTGCCTCTGCTCTTGGCTGAATTCTTAGCAACTGAGCCAGATAAATCAGCCAATACACTGACTTCTCACTTTCTTCACCTCCCCTCCCCCACCTCCTCAGTCCTCCAGTAAGTTCTTCATCCTCAGAGTCACACCTCAATTTTGTGGTTGTTGATAACCGCAACCTCTAGATAAGCCTTTTTTCCAACAACTATTTCCTGCCATTACCAGCTGACTCTGACACTCCCTTCAGTAACCACAGCTGGAAAAATCCTTCGACTCACCTTTGTCACTTTTTCTCACTCACCTCTAACATTTGCTTTTTTCTTCAGCCTAACTTCCATGGTAATCACTTTTGCTCCCTTCCTAGACCTTCATCTCTTGCTTTGTAGGTCTTGTTTGGGGAGCTCCTAACCCTGGGTGAATTTAATTATCCTTCTACTTTGTGGTTAAACACATACCTCGTGATTGGTCTTGCTTTAAATTTGTCATTGTTTACCTCAGGTGAATCTTTTGCAGCCTCGCTCTAAGCAGTCCATTTAATGTCCACTCTCCTAGACCATTATTTCATATTTTCTTCTGTCTCTTCGAACCCCCTCAATATACTGTATCCCTCCCCCATCATCATCTGTCAGGTGACCTTGCTTCCTATTCCATTGAGAAAATATAAGCAACCCGAAGAGTCTTTCCAGTAAGCTCCCACCCAACACTACTTACCTTCTAGCATTTGTTCTCAAATACTTTGCCACTCTCCTGTTCATTGACTGCCCACCTCTCTCTCTCAAGTTTTCCTCTTCTCGGTCTTTCTCATCAGTATAAGAAAAAAAATTAAAGGGGCATTCTCATTAAAAGATTCCAAAGCCTTTTTATTGAATCTCATTTTTCTCTTTAGCTACTTTCCCATTTTTCTTTATGTAGCAAAACTTGTTAAAGAGTGATCTATTAATATCACTCCTTTTTCTTTCCTCTCGCTCTCTTGTAAACTTATTCCAATCAAGCCTTTACCCTTACTGCTTTACTCAAACTTAATGAGGTCGCTGGGCACACACATCGCTGGATGCCAAAGTAATATTTCAAATTTTGTCGTACTGTACTTATCATCAGCACATAGTTCTGTCCAGTAGATCTCTTACTGTGCACATTACTAGCTAAACCTCTAGTTCCCGTCCCCTTTGGATCTCCTATAGCTCTGTCTGCTCTTCCTCTGTCTCTTTTGTTGGTTCTTATTCATGAAACTTTTCTCACTAAAGTGTCTCAAGATTTGGGTTTCATCTATTCTTCATCTACATTCATTACCTTGGAGATTTCAATTCATCTTAAGTCTTTAAATATCACCTAAACTCCCATGACTCATATTTTAGCCTAGACTGCTTTCATAGTGTCTGTAATTCCTCTTCACTCTCCACTGTGAAGTGTAATACAATTCAGATTTAATAGGTCCCACACTAAAATCCTGATTTTCTTCCTCCGAACTCGCTCCTCTAAGTTGCTCTGTGTATCAGTTAGCTATTGCATCATGACAAACACCTCAACCCTTTAAGGCTTAAAACAATAGTCCTTAGTTATGACTCACATGTCTGAGGTGGACTTGGATTTGGCTGATCTAGACTGGCTTCAGAGGCCAAAGTAACTCTATTGCTCTTGCTGATCACCTGAAAAGCTCCACTTGTTCTCATCTTCCAAGGGAGCAGATAGGTTGGTCAGTGCATGTTCTTTCTGTGCTAATGCAGGAAACGTAAGAGAGCAAGAAGCAAGTTCTATGGTTAGAATGGACAGATAGCCACTTCCACATGGATCACTGGCCAAAGTTAAGTCTGTGGCTGAGCCTATCATCAAGAGATGGGAGATGTGCTTGCCATGATGAAGTCATGGGAAGGACATGGGTCCTGACAAGCGTGAAGAATTAGCACTAATCATTTAGTTGATCACACTCAGCCAATCCTTAGCTGACTGTTGTTTCTCACACCCCTAGCCTCCAAATCCAATGAATAAATCCTGTTGACTTTACCTTCAAAATATATCTGTTACAATTTAGATTGAGAATGTGTCCCAGTCTGTCACATGCTCATGGGTGTAGCTTTTGGAAGGTAATTGAATCGTGGGTGCAATACAGTTGACTTGCTATTAGGAGGAGGGGTCTGATTGGAAGAGGTGAGTCTGAGGAGGCATGACCTGGAAGGGTGTATCTCCTTCCCTGGTTCTTCCCTTCTTGCTCTCTGCTTCCTGGCCACCATGACAGGGACAACTTGACACGAGAGCATCCAGAACCTTCTACCATGCTGTTTCTACCTTGGAGTCAGCCAACCATGGGTGAAAAACATGAGCCAGAATAAACTTCTCCTCCTTTAAGGTGCAAGTGTTGGGTATTTTATCCTAGTGACAAGAAAGTAACTAAGGTAATATCCAAACTCTGATTGCTTCTACTGTTGTTACTGGTTCCACTCAGGTCCCAGCCATCGTGTCCCAGCCATCGTGTCTTATTTGGGTAGCCACAGTATATCTTCTGTCTTGTCTACCCACTGCCGGCTCTTTCTTTGTGCGGCATTGCTTAACCAGGCAATGAGTATCCTGTTAAAATCTGTCAGATCATGTCATTCTTTTCAAGTCCTTTCAAAAACTTTCCAGTGTAGAGAAAAAGGAAAACTCCTTACAGTGGTCTAAAAGAATACACATGATCTTCATCCCATTCCCTTGCGTCTATGATCTCATCTTTATTTTCTTCTGCCTCATGTTGCTCCAGGCATACTGCATTTCTTCATAGTCCTTGCAAATGTTAGCTATAACCCTGCCTCAGGCTATTTGAACTTGCTATTCCTTCTACCTGAAATGGTTTTGCTCCAGATAGCAACATGTCTTACTCTCTGTCTTCCTTAGGCCTTTGCAAAACTGCTACTCTCTCAGTGAGACCTTAATTATTTTTCTCTCCTTCACCCATCCCTAAGTCTTGCCACACCCACCATTTCTCATCATCCATTCCTGCCTTGTTTCTCCATAGTATTTATCATCATCTAATGTCCATGTTTTACTTATTTTCTTCATTTTTGTCTTTCTTTACTAGAAGATAAACTCTATTTAATCATCTTCTAAGTGAGTTGTTCCTTCTTTCTTCACTGCTATATTACTGCTATACCTTCGGTGCCTATAAGAATGCTTGGCACATGGTAGATCCTTACTAAATATTTTTTTGAATGAAAGAATGATTGAATGAATTTTGTTTTTTCATCAGACCTTAGTTCATAATGAGTAGAAAGATCATTCCTTTACTTGTTTGTGAATAATTTCCAATGAATATCATAGGAATGCTTAATTTTAAAATATGATTTCTTGCTTATTTACAGTTCCTTGCCATCCACGGTAGATTTGACTGCAGAAAATTTTTATAATTTTGATGTTAGTAAATTAATTATTATTGTAATAGTAGAGAATACATTCATTGAAATGACTTATTTTCAGTTGAGCCTTACTTTTGTTTTCCTCTTTCTTGTTTAATCAGTAGTATTTTACTCTGGACAGAGCTGAATTTTTGTGATATGTTCTCTTTTTCTTTTAAAATGACTAGTTTTGCATTTTCAGCAAAAATGGCTTTAGTTGTGGAAATAAATAAGTTTAATTCTCCTTTTGGTTTTGAGATGATTAAAATTGAGACTAGGTGGGATATTTCTTTCATATGTTATTTCTTCAGCTTTATAATTTAATTTTTGAGCTAGTTTATTTTTTCTAAGCCCTCCCTTTTTTCCTTCACTGAGAGCAAAGTAAATAGCTTTACCTTGCAGAAATGTGTCAGCAGAATCCTGCAAAATCTTGGAGGAAGCTTATCCACTGTCATTAATTTTGGAAGATTCATGGAACTCTGTAAAAGACATAAAAAGCCAGCGCTTGGAAGCTGGTGATTACTATTTTTTATTTTTCTTTCTTTTCATTTGCAAGGGGTGTGTGTGCATATTGCCTTAGTTTTAATGATAGTGATACATGATGGGAGATAGTCATTTCGCCCCCAGCTCTGATGGGAAGGAGTGGCTGCTCATCCAGAAAGATGGAGGCTGGTCTGTAGTAAGAATTATGTACGTCTGGATGGCAGGAATTGGTTTGGGGCTCCTAGCATATATCAGTAAGTTTAGATTCCTTTGTATATCTTATGAAGTTCCTTTCATTTCTTTTACTTTATGGAAGGTGATTGAAGCAGAGGTTTAAAGGAACTAAATATATTACTGCAATTCTCTGCAACTATTATGTTTCCTTCTATATGTCAGGCTGAAGACAATTATCAATAAAATGTATAGAATTATTATTTGGCACTGATACACCACTTACTGTGTACATTTGTAAAGGCATAGTGGATATGTTGGGTTAGGTCTTTCAGGTCTTTCCAAGTAGCTCTTTTGATCTTTGATTGTTTTCATTCATATTTAAGTGCTTTTTAATTCATAGTTTAATCTTCAGTCTGTTTAGGGAAAAAAAAAATCCTCATTATCTTGCTTCTTAATGTTCTCCATCCCAAAGGAGATTTTTTTTGCAGCCAGGCATAATCTTGTTTTTGTCCCCTTGAAATGATCAAATGATAGTTTCTTTTTACATGAAAAAAAGTTAAACAAATGATGTCATTTTTAATGGCTGACATAGATTAAGAAAAATAATTTACATTCAATATTTTCTCTTTCTTGAAATGAAAGCAATAATTCGGTAGGCTTCTGAGAAGGAATAGTCAGTAACTCTCCTGAAGAAAGCATTTTCACTGAACTTCTGATGCTCTCTTTGGGGTCCATGATCCCTTGCTCCCATGTCCCCCAGAAGAGAAACAGGAGACTGTACCTTAAAGAAACAAATAGGAAGAAAAATGAATGAGCATATCACCCTGGTCATACTTTGCGGATATATCCAAAGCTAATTTCTCCTGGAAGCAGGGCAGTAAGCCGCCATTCGCTCTAGAAGGTCAAAGTCTTATTTTTAGTCATTTAAAATGAGAACGTTAATAACACAATTAGAGTAAACAGTCTACAACCCATGTGAGAATCATCAAAGTTACGGACAAGGGGAGGCATTTAAGAGATAAACGTCATTGCTGACATTGGGTTGCAGAGAAAAAGGATTAGACTGAGAGTATGCTGTGGGATTTTAATCAGATTTTTGCTGTTTTTACAACTTTCCAACCTGCTCCAATCAGGCAAAATACGATGTTACTCTTGCGTCTGGAGGGAAGGAGGGTGTGTTTCGCAGACAAGGCAGGAACACGCGGTTTCCTCCCTGCTGAGGCCGTGCCCACACGTCCATGAGCGGGGCCTTTTCTTCCTGTGCAGTCTCCAAGGGCTATAATCAGACAGGGGCGAGTAAGGCTTTCTCCGTCTCCAGGGAAAAAACCAGGCAGAAGGACTGGTTGGACCCCAGCACACCTTTTTTTTTTTTTTTTTAAAAAAAACTTAAAAACACTGAAATAGGCAATAATGTAGAAAGAGATTTTAATTTCCAGCTTTCAGAGAATGTCAAACATTCAGCTAATCAACAGCTATTCACTGAAGCTTATTTTGTTTTCATGTTCGACGTTTTCACATCTGTTATCATATGACTACACCAGGACATTGGGGGCTGTGGAATTTCTTGTTCTGGATCATTTAGACTGTGCATTTAGCCTGAAGGCGGGGGCCCACCCAGAGTGAAGGACAGGAAAGGTGCTGCTGGCGAAGATGTGGCCTTCCTGGTCGGTCACCTAGTCTGGCTTGGAGTCCTGTTTCTTTTCTAACAAGCTGTGAGGTCTTAGTTATCTGACCTCTGTGCCTCAATTTCCTCACCATCATATGAGGGCGGTAATAATATCTCCCTCCCAGAGTAAAGGTAAAGTGCTTAGAACAATGTCTGACACATTGTCGCTCATGAGCCGGGAGACAAGAGGCTGAGAATAAGAATGAGTCAACTTTGAATTTAATTTGAGATGTGACTGAACTGTATAAAATTAAAGTGACTCATTAAAAAGTGCTGGAGCAGCAGTGAATTTTATTCCACCCCAACACTTAGGTGTAAGAAATTTCCTTTTCGTCTCTATATCAAATGTAATCTGATCCAAGTCTTCATCTAATTACTTCAGTAATTACTGGCACTTCTCCACCTCTGGGCGAGGGTGCTGCTGAGGGTGGGATGGTTGGGGGGTAAGTCTTGACATCTTAGGATCGCATCTTAGAAAGTCTGTTCAAACTCACATTAGCCTTGAAAGGGAGAGAGAGGCTCTGCTACTGCTGTTATATATGAGTTATAACTTGGGGCTCTGTGAAGCTGGGTGTTTTTCCTCTCGGCCTTCCATGCATTTCCGGCCCCTTTTCTCCTGCAATATCTAATGTAACTCCCCAAATGAGTTTAGATTTTAGACAGGAAAAAATCCTGAAATATGAGTAATTTTCCAGCAAGTTCTTTGACCATGTAACACGAATGCCCTCAAAAAGAAAGCATAAGAACTGGTGCCATTATTTTGCATCGAAATGGGAGAATTATAGAAAAGAGAAGACACATACTAAATTTTCACCATTTTGGTCTCAGTGTTGGTTGCAAAGTATAGAACACAAGAGTTAATTTTCTCTGGAATTTGATACCTTTCTATACTTTCAAGAATCATTGTCTTGGTCACTAATTAAAATCAGTGCATCATGTTAAATGGTTGCCATATAATTTTAGCAATTTCTTGCTGATGTGTAGCCCATATATATACTTCCACTGGTGTGTTACTTAGCTTTTCATTGCTGTGATAACTGAGAAAAATAAAGATAAAGGAGAAGAGATGTACTTTTCATGGTTTCAGAGGTTTCAGTCCATGGTTTCCTGCCTGGTTTCACCTCCTGGTGTCTGGGAAGCAGACAAAGAGAATGAAGGTGAGATCAGGGACGTGATACACCCTTCGAGGGCATGGCCCGGAGATCAACTTCCTCCAACTGGGCCCCTTCCTCAAATTTCATCATTCCCCAATATTTCATTAAGGTATGAGCCCATTCATGGATTAGCCCATCCTTGGAATCAGAGCCCTCACGAGCCCCCCAAGTCTCACCTCCGAACATCGTTGTGCTGGGAAGCAAGCCTGCAGCACACGAGCCTCTGGGGACGTCTGAGATACAAACCGTGAGACTTCACAGAGGCAGCAGGATCCTTCCCACACAGAGATCTCAGTGATGGCGGCGCAGCGCATGCCGTCGCAGATCTGGAGATACTAAGTCATCAGTTACAGACAGGCCTGAATTTTAAAATAGGCTTTTTGTCTCACAGACTTGAAATAAGCTGATGTGGAGGATTTATTATGGCCAAGTCAAGTGGGAAAGGCCAGCTGAACCAAGTCGGTGGGTTCTGGGCATGGAAGATCCACCTGAGGATTGCTGCCTGCATGGCATAAAGGAGAATGGGAGGCGGCTGCTTCCCAGGAGAAGCTCTGGTGAGGCTGGTTCATCAGGGATGGCTTGCTGTCATCAGGGATGGCTGTTGTTTGCTTCAGTGGAGCTCTAGGCTTCATCTCTGCTGCCAGCCTCGTATCCTGGCTCCAGTATAGATTTCTTCAGCCTGTTAGTGCAGACATGGACATACACAGGACACTGCCGGGGGCTCGCAGCCCTTGACTGGAACTTTCGGGTCTCCAGGTAGATGTTCTGCACTCTTCCTGCATGTGGCTCATGTGTGTGAATGTTGCAATCTGTAAATGTCCTGTATTAAATCTGCTCTTGTGCAAACCATCGACTCTAGAAAAGTAACTAATATAGCCAACTGCCTTTACTTCTGTAAAAATACTGTGGAATAGGCTTTAAAAACAGAACCGTGAACCAGGATTTGGACATTTGTGACCTTGGAATCCTTGCCTAACGTTGAAGGGATTACTGATAATTTGCTACTTTCTTCTGCAGGTACAGTGATTTCTTCCTCTTTTCTTTTATTCTCTATTTCATATCCCCCTCCTATATTACTCTCTTCATCATTATTTTATCATTTTACTCGTCTTCTTTTCTTAATTTTCTAATATAGAGCAGTTATTTTTCCAACCCATTAGGGACAGTTAGGACTATAAAGACTGTTAATTTCTGTGTGGAAGTGTTTTCTTTCCTTGAAACCTAATAGTTGCTTTACTCTCCTATCAAAAGAATATTATGTATTTTTAATATGGGGCTCCTTTGTTACTCTTTTTATCCCCTGTGCAAGTATGTAACTATAATTTAGGGAAGTAAAATAACCTCACTAAATATCATTCCTAGAGTTATCCTCAGAGCTACAGGATCAATTATTCTACAACAGTACTTAATGTTTCTAAATTGATATTTCCTTAGGTATTTTTAAGACCAAGCAGTAATATTGAGGCCAGGACTCTAATAGTCAAATTCTAGAGATTTTTATTTCCATTAAGATGCTATACAAAAATGTGGTTTATTCTGTTTCCATTTTTGCAGAACATTTTTCGGAAGTAGTTTATGAAGTTACCATTATTTGAAGTCCCCCTCTGTGTGTATCATTATATATATATGTCTATACAGATACACACTTGTATACACATACACATGTATGTATACATATACACATATAAATATGTGTATAGATCAGAATCTAAAATCAAAAGGATAAAGCCCTCCAAATAGTTTGATTCAATAAACTACAACGATGATACAAATAGTTTTTACCCTTTAGAACAGTGCTCAGCACACTGACATGTGAGCCAAATATGGCTTATTGCCTGTTAATAAAGTTTTATTGGAACACAGGCATGTTAAGTTGCTTTCATATTGACTATGGTACCTTTTTGCTATAATGAAGCAGTTGAATAGTTGCGACACAGATGGTGTGGCTTGAAAAACCAAAAAATTTACTATTTTGTCCTTTGAAAAAGTGTCTACTGACTGCTGTGAGTGTTGTGGAGAGTAAGGAGCAAGGGTGCCATTTTTGCTTACCTTCATTATACGCTTTGCTGGACAAGGGGGCAGAGTCTTTGTGTTTTCCATTGTATCGTATATATTCTCCTTTTATAGCACTGGCTGCTGTGCAATTGCAGTTATTTTTTTAAAATAGCTGACTCTCCTACTGTTCCATTGTGTTTAGCTAACAAATGCTTATTGAGGACTTACTTCATGCCGGGCATTGTTCTAGGCTTGGGAGCTATGGTGATAAACAATAACAACAAATGTTGTTTTTCTTTCTGTGGGTTTTACAGTCTAGATCAAGTGTTGCAAATTTACATCCAGGGTCCGGGCTGGTAACGTGAATGAGTGAAGCAGTGCAAGACATAGATTCATTTTCTTTGACTATTAAGTGTCTAGAAACAGTTCTCACTTCCACAGAGTTTGTGTTGTTTTCTGATTTTCTTTAAAATATGAGACTTTCTTGGATTATCCTTCACTTTTCAAATTCTGATAGAAGCACATTGAAGATTGATCTTTTTTTCTATGAGAAACAATAACGTATGATCATAAATGGGAATCAACACTTGGCTTGTAAGGGAGGCACTGAGGAGTGGCAAGGACTGTAACATACTGGAGACAAGCAAAATACCAGCTACTCAACTCCAGGACGTTACTATCATAAAGAAACATTTAACAATCTCCTCTCCTCTTCTTTCTCTTCTTCTAAGGGGAAAGAAAGAAGCTGGAGAATTGATCTGGACTGTGTTAGGTTTACGCGGCGGGAGGGGGAAGGGAAAAGGCTGACGACGCTCGCTGTAGGAGAAAGCTTTATTAAGGTGTTACAGCTCCCCCGTCACTCGAGTGAGAGTGGCCTTTTATCCCTTAGCCGCCCCCCCCTTTCATGACGTGGGAGGCTTGAAAGTGTGCGTTTAGGATTGGTCCTTTCTGCACAGGATAACGCCCCTGGGTAAATTGGCGCGACGGACCTAATTGGGGACTCTAGTCAGGGGGCGGGGCCATTGTTTCAGCGGGAGATTCTGGCATAGAGACGAGGGAAGGGGCTTTGTGAGAAACCAGCAACGGCCATTTTGGCATCGGCGGGGGGAGTCATCCTAACAGACTGTATGTAACATTTAATTTTAAAATGTTGGTTGTATTTTAAATATCGCACAGGCCAAACTCAATAACATATGTTCCAGCCAAATTTTTTGTTTGCAGTCTATTTGTTTTCTCTTTATGAGAACTGTGTAAGGTCTTTGGGGTTAACTACTCGGTTTAAAAATAACACTATTCTCTATTTGTGGTGTTATTATTATTTCTATTTTAGAAATAAAAATGACATCCAGACAGAATACAACTTGCCCGAAGTCTGGAAAATTTTTTTCCCTCTTTCTCCAAGAAAACAGTACTAGAAACACAGAACTTTTGTGATAATTTAAAGAAGCAATATATGGGAAAATTTTTTGTAAACTATAAAGCATTTTATAGAAATTGATTTATAAAGTAACAAAAGAACTTCCACATGATCTACAAGAGTAAAGGAAGGAGACAGTCATTTGTTTTTCTTGCTGGAGATAAACTGTGATGTGGACCTCCACAGAAAGCTGTGGAGAAAAGCATTCCAGACTGAGGCAGCTGCGGAAAGAAAGGCAGAGAGACTGTTCCCTGAACTATTTCCGGGAAGCCCATCAGAGCGCTGGTATTTGAGCAACGTTCTAGAGTCAGAGAACTGATTCTAACTGTGTGAGATAAACACAGTTGGGTGGATTAAACTCATGCTGGAAGAGATAGGAAACTGGCAAACTATAAAAGGCGTAAAATGCTAAAGAGTTTGGACATTTTTCTGGAGGAAATGGGCATTATGGGAGGTTTTCTGTAGGCAAGAGGTGTGTTTATATTTGAACTCAAGAAGGGAAGTAAACATCTTTAAAAGCAGCGGGTATGTTGGAGAGTTTTGTGGAACTGTGTAGAGGGTGGGAAGCAAATTTGTCCATCTAGAAAGACACCTCAGGCACGCAGTACTTTGTAAGGAAGGGTAGGACTGGGAGAAATTTTCCACACTCTTTTTCTTGTTTTTGGTAAGGGCGATTTTCATGTTGCTTACACACTAAAGAACAATAAGATATTTGCATCTATGTTGTAGATTCCAGAGAATAAAAAAAAAAACTGTTATATTACTACATTTGATCTCTCTGTCACCAATAATTTAGAGATAAGTCAAAACATTGGGCTGAGTGACAACGTAAGTTTTTGTTTTGAAAACTTTACGTGAGGAAAAATCCATTTTTATGGCACTACTTGACATTCTAATGTTTATGAAGCCATGTGCACTGCAGTTATGTACTGGATCTACAGTAGTTGTATCTTCTGCCAGGCAATTGGTGTAAAGCTCTTAGTATCTCCTTTCTCTTTCTTAGTGACAACAATTAATTTTTCCTTCATCTGCTATTTTAGAATATTATCCACTTTAGCAATTCAAAACACTTTGTTTTCTTATCCTTTCTGGGTTGCTTGGGTGTGTAGCTTTAGGTTTGTATGTTTTTTATTTTTCCTTTCCCCTGTAGGATTCTTTATCTAACAGATGATAAGTTGTCTGCATGTATTGAAAGCTGGTTTTCCAGACCTGCTGGAGACAGACTACTTGGATAAAAAACAATCAAGGGACTTTCTCCGGTATTTGTTTTTTTCATGCCTAGTTCAGTATTCTGCATCTACAGATGTTCGAAGTGTGTAGGTGTCTGATACCTCTTTGCAAGTCTCTAATTTCTACTTTAGTTTGTAGCCATCTCAAGAGAACTAGGGGGAAAAACTCCTGAGTAAAAGGAGTTTATGCAGATAGATTCAGATTAGCATTATTCATTAACCTTGGCAGTTTGTACTGGTTAATAATTACCAACACACCACACTTGGAAGATTACTTATTAGCTAGTGTAAATGTCCCTTCAAAGATATTCTTGCTATTTCATTTACAAGAAAATGAATTATCCCTGGACATCTGCCATCTATAATTTCTATCTAGTGGAAATGCCTTTCTATGTAACATATTAGATTTTAGTGCTGGGAAAATTTCATCATCAAACAACATCTTGTTTCTCTAGTGGGAAAAAGAATTGACGATGAGATAATGTCAAGAGTGATGATAAAATTTACACGTTATTTTTTGGACACAGTTTTAATTTTATTTTTCAAATTCCAAATTTTTATGGTCTGAAGTGTGGTAACTCAAATTCTGGAGGCAAATAGACCTGAGGTCCATCTTAGTTCAGTCTCCTGTTAGGCGTGATGTGGGTAAATTACTCAACTTCTATGGGTCTCAATTTCCTCAGAGCAAAATGAGGATAATAACAGTCACTATGTAGGGTGGTTTTGAGAATTAACTAGACAGTGCTTAGAAAGCACTTAGCAGAGTGTATAGCACAGGGTAGGCCCTCCAAAAATGGAAGCTATAATTATTATTGAATTACATCCTTCCAGAATTAATCTGTTCCTTGTTTTTAACTTTGACATATAATTTTGGGATAAATTCTTTCAGCCATCACTTTGTAGGGCCTGAAATAAGAGCAAATGGCTTAGGTTTCAACATTTCACCACAATCATGGACAGATGATTTCTTCATTCATCTGCTCACTTAAATGTCATTTGGTGTACTCACATGCTAGCTTTTAGGTACTGGGGATCAAGAGGTGAAAAGAGAAGTCCTTCATCTTCATTGTGCTTGCATTCTGATAACAGATGTTGACAAAGCAAAGTGGAATAAAATAAATTATAATGGAATAATTTGGAAGGATGTTGTAAAGAAAGTCAAAATAGATCATTGCAGTTGAAGGGTAATTGGGAGGGGAAGATAGATGGTGTGGCCGAGTCTGAGAGGATGTGTTTTATCGAGGATTTAAATCACAAAACAGCTGAACATACAAGGATCTGTAGGAAGAACATTCCAGATAGAGCCTTGAAGTGCCAAGGCTCCGTGGGGCAGGCTAGGCATTACAGAGGATGGAGAGGCCTCACCATGGTGCTGGAGTGCGGTGAGGGGAGGGAGAGTGATAGCAGAGGGGGACCCGCAGCAGAGAAGGGCCAGGTGCAAGGCCTGTTCACCATGGTGTAAGTAAATTAGATCTCATTTCATAAAAGAAAGCCACTGGGGAATTCAAATCACTAGGGAGACATGTTCTGATTTCAACATTTAACCTTTCCTTTGGGAACATGTTTCTTATGTGTAGAAAGCAGATAATAATGACAGTTCCATCTAATATGATGATGGAGGATTAAATGAGATGCCACTAGTAAATTCCTGGCCTATAAACCTGCAAAACAGAGGCTAGGTATTGTTAATTTTGTGACTCATCACAGTTGCCGCAGACTAAAAAGTATGTCCTTCTCACCTCTCAAACTGTTACTGTCTGGAGAGAGGGCTTAAGGAGGTCATCGAGGTTAGGTGAGGTCATAAAGGGGGCTCTGATCTGACTGGGCTGATGCCTTATAAAAAGAGGAAGAAACACTGATGCCCTCTTTCTATCCCCAGAGGACACAGAAAGCTTGTTTTTGTTATGTAGGTATGTTTGAGTTGCGATAACACAAAGTGTGATGGAAAAACAAACGTTTAAGTATCAAAAAATGTTTATAATAAAAGACACATTACCATTAATCCACCTCAGTTTATTCCCCCTTGCTTCAAATGCACATTCCATCATTCTTGCCACTTTTTAAAGTAGTTCTGTTTTTTAAACATTTTTATTAATATATATTTGTGATACATAATAAACAGATTCATTGTTGGGAATTGGTACATATTCACTTCACACCTTGATCCTTTATATGTCCTCTTCTCTGCCCCCCACAGATCCTCTTACTATCTCATTTGTGAGTATCTTTAGTTGTACCTTTGTGGTTTCCGCATATGTCCTGAATCCGTTCAAAACGTTACTGTTTCATGGTCATTTTGACTTTGGGAAAGAATCAAAAGTTTCACAATGCCAGATCTGATAAATAGGATGGATGAGGACACACTGTAATGCTTTTACGATTCTGTCTTTCCACTGGGTGGTCCTTGACAGCATTGTTCTTCGTATTTTTTATCATATCTCATATGGACACTCACAAAAGAGGACTTCCAGAACTGCTTCAGAAAGTGTCCAGAGTGATGGCATAAACATAAATAAACCTGCTGTAAATAGGGATGGAGGGAACAGAAGGGAGGGGAGGGTAGGGAGGAGAACCAAGAGACACCATGTACAGGTACAAAACAAACATGTTAAATGTGATCGATGTATGGACAATGTACCAATACATGTTCTTAGTTAAAAAAAAAAAAAGAAAAAAGAAAAGAAATGAGGGAGAGTACTCTGAAGGGGGATTAATGTCAATGTGCTTTTTACTGTAGTAAATTTTTAAAATTTAGACATTTGCCACATGTGTTGATTGCAACTTGTGCATTGAGCTGTGCGGTTATGTTTCGGGTACTTTTTCTGGGTGTGTTTTATCTCTATAAATATATAAATAAGGCAAGGAACAAATCAGATAATAACAAACAGGTACGAAATAGACTAAATACAGAAGAGACAAAGGTAGTTTATTTCAAATGTCTAAGAGTGTGCATTCTTTTTGGAAATATTATATCCTGGCATTAATGTTCATGGCCTGGTCCATGACAGGTCTAGGTTCAAGCTGATAGTCCAGGATGCACGAATATGTTTGGCTTGGCGGGGCAGGAGAGAACAGGGGTCTGCTGTCACACATGAGCCCCGTGAGGCAGGTCGGCAGGTGGGTGGCCGAAGCCTGGCAGCGGTCTGTAGGCAGATGTCCCGGCTGCTGGGTTAGGGCTCTCAGACTGGCAGCAGGCAGGCAGGGAGTGTCCAAGCAGGCAGGTGGTCGGCGTAGGGACGACTTAGAGCAGGTAGTTCTGACCACTTTATGGGAATGGGGCTCCAGGACCATCCTCTGCATCATGAGAGGAATGCAAGAAGACAAAGAAATTCAAGTTCCAGAAGAATAGGGTGCAAGGCAGGAAATCAAGCCACCACTCAGGTTCTTGCAAATGGGTCACAATGTGGAGGTTTGGTCATAAGAGTCTCAGAGCCTGGAGCTATTTTGAGCCTACAGGTGGGAGGGAAGTATTTATAGCTGCCCAGCTTGGAGGCTAAGGGAGGGAGCCAGCCTGGAATACAATTTATATTGTGGAGGAAAAAAATGATAGAAACATGAAATGCTAGCACCAGAAGGGACCTTAAAACTCATCTAATTCAACTTTTCCATTTTACAGGAAGGGAGACTAATTGAATACCACCTGTAGGAAGCAGTGTTAATTGCTTTTGATAAGCTAATCCATCTGGTCCTTGTAATCACCCTGTAAATGAAACAGTATTTTTATTTTCCAGATGGATCAGAGATGTTAAGAAGCTTCCTCTGTGTTAGACAGCAGAGTCAGGATTTTTGCTTAGACCTGTACCGTCTGAAAGCCTGTTCCCTCCCTCCCTCTCTCTCTCTCTCGCTCTCTCTCTGAAACAGCAAGTTATGGCACAGATGGGCCTAAAATTCAGCCTTCTTAATTTCCAGGTTCCTTCCTTTCTCTATTTTCCCTTCTTTCTGGCAGTACTGGGGACCAAATCTAGGCCTTTTCACTAAGCTAACATTCATAGCTTATTTATTATCTGTCTGTCTGTCTATGTATCTATCTTCTATCTATCTATTTGTGGCACTAGTGATCAAACCCAGGGGCCTGTTCCCCCTGAGCTACATCCCCATCCCTTTTGCTTTTGAGATAGAGTCTCACTAAGTTGCCCAGGGGAGACTTGAACTTGTGGTTCTTCTGCCTCAGTCTCTCAGAGTGCTGAGATTACAGGTGTGTGTCACCAAGCCCAGCTGCTTATTCTATTTTCAGCACGACAGCAATCACTGGAACATGGACTAACTGAAAAGGAGAGCGATACAGTTTCAATATCTCTCCTATCTCATTTGGGCTAAAACCATGGCCTGATTGATAATTTACACGGCAAATTAGGTTCCTGTGTTTGAAGGTTGTTGACAATCTGATTTGTGCTTGAAATGACTTCAAACACAGTGGGATCGATGAATAGATCAAATTTTTTCTTCAGTTTTCAGTTGAATTTTTCTATATACAGCCTTAGTTCAGGAAAATCAGAACATGCTGAAGCCAAAAAAAAAAAAAGTCAAGAAAATCAAAAAGGAAACTTCTAGCCAAGTGTTTCGACGTTCTCGTTGGCTGGAGGGGAGCTGATGGACTGGGGAGACTAATAACACACTTGCAGCCTACTATCAGGACCTATTAGCCCTGCAGCAGGAGCCGGGAAGACAACGGAAGCACTCTGCTGGGACAGAGGAGGAGAGATTTCCAAAGCCACCTGAAAGGCCGCATAATTACAGAGAGTCGCCTGAAATTCAACCAGAAACGCTGCATGGGCAAGTCTTAACACCTTTATTCATTCTGTCTGAATTGCAGTTAAAAGCTCTTCATCTACTTACCTTGTGGAGACGTAGAACACGTGTAATTTTTGGTGTAAGATTCTTCCAACTTTTCGCAAGGAATCCTATCTAAAGACAATGTGTTGCTATTACCGTTTCTTTCTGCTCGGTGTCTACGTTTTAAAAAATGCTACAAACGGGTTAGGTAAATTATGGATCAAAGGGTCCTGTCCTCCAAGAGCTGGAGGTCTGCGGCTCACAGACCTTCCCCCAGCACCTGCATGTAAAACACAACGGATCCCGTTTCAATATGTGTATAATACATGGAGAGGGGGACGTGGTCCCCGCAACAGTGTGTTGATCACCTTCCCATTACTCAGACGGGCCTTCTTGTTCCCTCTTTATGTCATACTATATTCTTTCCTCCTTTACTTTTCTGACTGCGCTCCCTTCTGCAGCTTTGTGTGAAATCTCTACATTTATTGAGATGCTATTCTGTTTTCGAGGCCTTTCTTTTCTGCATTTCCTGCCTCCCTCTTCTCCCTCCTCTTCCTCCTCCTCTACCTCCTCCTCCCCTCATTTTCTTTTTCTTCCTCTTCTTCTCCCCCTCCTCCTCCTTCTCTTTCTTCTTCCCCTTCTGCGCTCTCCCTCTCTCCCAACTCACCACTTACTTTCATTTTAGCATACTTTTATTTTCCCTCCTTCTTTACCTCCTGCTCCCCAACCCTCCCAGCTTAGTTTTGTTCATGCAACCTGTATAGACCAGTGATAGCAAACCTTCTAGAGCTTTCAATGACACCAACAGCCCGCTGCGGTGTGTGTGCCGTGCCGTATCTTTGCCACCACTGTTATAGACCTTTGTTGTTTCTCTTGGAAAAAGATTTTTTTTAACTGTATGTACTTTTTTATTGCAAAGTTTTTGACATGTAAATAAAGCTCTATTATGCATATATCCTGCTAAGTCATTAATTTCTTCTTGAATTCTTGTTCATTGGAAGTAAAGTGGTACCTTAGTTCATGAATTTAATTTGTTCCCTGAGTTTGGAAAAGAGAGCCATGTTTGTGTTTGTGTAAGAAAGATGGCTGCAAGTATGTTTGTCATCCAAGATAGGCTTTGCAAACAACAACAAAATTCTGCCAAATGCTTTTGTTTGTAAGCCAAATTATTCACAAACAAAAGCATTTGGGAACTGAGGTACCACTATTGATGACTAGTCTTCTCTTTCAGAAAGGATAATCTGAGCAGTATCATTTTGAGCCTTTTAGATCTAAGTACTTATTTCTGAGATCTTCACAATCGTATGATAACATGGCTGAATGTATGTGTTAGCTTTTCATCACTGTGACAAGATACTTGAGAAAAACAGCTCAAAGGAGGAAACTTTCCTTTTGGCTCATGGCTGCTTGGCTCTGTTGCTTCTGGGCTTGCCGCGAAGCAGAACATCACAGCAGGGCGTGTGTGGTGGAGCAAAGCAGCCACCTCACTGTGGACAGGAAGCAGAGGGAGATCCAGAGAGGATAGGGCTGGGGACAAGACACAGTCCCCAATCTCACACCTCCTGCCCCACTCCCTTCACCTATGCTCCACCTCCAATGGCCCATTGGCGGTTGAGAACCTTTATGATCTGATCATTCCTATAAGCCCCATCATGTGGCAAGTGAGCCTCAGCACGATGAGCCTTTCAGGGGATGTTTTAGTTACCAGTAGTAGGATTCTTAAATTGTAAACGTTTATGCTCAGAATTCTGCAGATATACTTTACTGACTTGTATTTTTTAAAGTTGCAGAATTCTGAGGTTGGCATGATTTTTGTTCATTGGAGATGATCTTTTTTCCCTTTACAGTCAAGTCCTTTTTCTAATATTGACTTTTTCTTGATGTTGTCAGCATTCTCTGGTCTCTTTTTTCTCGAATAATTATCGTAATTTTCTACAGAATATAATATAGATGTGTTAATTATTTTCCAGTTGTTTCACATGTCTCATCTGTCTTACCTAGTCTTAGGAACCTTATTTTATGCATTAATTTTTGGTGTCCCCTAGTGCCAAGCCCATGTCCAGGCACACAAGGGTGCTACAAATAGATGTTCATTTCTTCCTTGCTTCTCTTTCCTTTCCTGCCTTGCCTTGCCTTTCCTTCCTCCCTTCTTTCCTTCCTCCCTTCTTCCCTCCCGCCCTTCTTTCCTTCCTCCCTTCTTTCCTTCCGCCCTCCTTCCATCCCTTCCTTCCACTGGTAGACCATGATGAAAAACGAACATTTGTTAACATGAAAGTTTCTTTTTCTGTACGATGCCAAACATTCAAGTGTTCTTAAGCAACTGGACATTTGGAAGAATCTGTTTGGTGTATTATTGAATAATATACAGACATTTGATTTGAATTCAGTTTTGGGGCAAGTATCAGAAACAAATGACCCAGTGATAAGAAACATGTGGCTTTCTCAGTCTATTTTTCATTTGCTCACATGGTGAAAGGTGGTACTTATGTATATAAAAACGTGTATGACTATGCTGTGAAAAGAAAACTGTATATACCTACAGTAAAGGATTATTGATGGGGGAAGATGAGGATATTTTGGTCAAAGGCTACAAAATTTCAGTTAGGATAAATGAATTCTGGGTATCTGTTTTACAGCATAGTGACTAGAGTTAATAATGACATATTACATACCTGAAAATTGTAAGAGAGTAGGTCTTAAATGTTCTCACCATAAAAAATAAGCATTAAGGAGATAGATATGTTAATTGGCCGTTATTAAATTATCTCACAATATACAGATATATCAAACATCATGTTATATGCCTTAGTGTATAGTTTATTTTTGTCAGTTATACCTTAATAAAGCTGAGGAGAAATAAAGCAATTATTAATACCCAGACTAGATGGTATTTTTCTCAAATATTGGCAATGAATCAAAATCTTTTGAAACACCCTGTAGGGCAGGTTAAACATATTTGTGTGTCAAATTCTGCTTATAGGTCCCAGTCTGCAGTCTTTGAAGTAAGTTGTTGGTGAGAAATTTGGATTTTCAGATGCACACAGTGGGAAAATAGTTGAATAGTGTTAATAGTAATCATGTAATCTAATTTACATTTCCAAATAAGATCTGCTGCTTCCATGTATTGAATGACTGCTGGGAGAGCAAGAGTGGAAGTAGGGAAACTAGTGAAATGGTCATCATCAGGGTGCAAGTGACAGATGGCGTGTCTTGGAATGTGGAGATGACATTGAGGTAGAAGAACCTGAGTTACATTTTAGAGTTAATATCAGCAAGTAAAGGGCAGAATCAAGGATGTTGCACAGATTTGGGGCCAGAGCAATTGGGTATATGGCGGCACCATCTACTGAGATTCTGATAGAGGAAGGGAATATTTCAGGAGGAATTTTAGGCAAATTCTTTCTCTAGTTTCTTGCTGTGAGTGTTCCGTTTACTCACTATTTCTCATAAAATTGATACTATTTCTGTTTTGGCATCATCAAGATCATCATTTCAATTTTTAGTAGTTTCTCTCCAATAATGTATTATATCTTTTGTTTACTTTTTGACCTAAATTTGTTTAGTAGACCATTTTTTGCTAGCTAAGAGGTTCTGGCTTTGTTACTGATTTTTTTAATTGCAGTGTGGTTAGAAAATGGAAACCATCCAGATTTTTCTTTTATACAAGTATTGATAATTTATTTGTATCTAGTATAAAATTGGTTCTTTTGGAAAAAGTGCTATTTTTTTTCTCAATTTTACTTCATTGTGGCCTTCAGCTTCTCAGAGGTACTATCACAGTTTCTTCCCCGGATCTGCTTCATGAATTATCATTCTTTCAAAATAGTAGTTCATTTCCTTTGTTTTTTAAAATAAACCTAATTCTGGAAAAACTGGCTATCTACATGCCAAAGATTAAATTTAGACTCATTATCTTTCACCACGCACTAAGCTAAAATCAAAATAGCTCAAATATCTAAATATTAAAATAAAAACAAGCAATAGGTAAAACTCCTGAAGACATAGGTGTAGGCAAAGACTTTCTCAGCAGAACTCCAAATGTTAAGGCTCTATTTGCTATTCTATCCAATTGAATAAGAGATAATGCCAAGGATCACCAAATGGAACTCCATCAAATTCAAAAGGTTCTTCACAGCAAAGGAAACCACCAACAGAGTGAAGATACAACCTACAGAATGGGAAAAAATTTGCCAGCTACTCCTTAGACAAAGGACTAATATCTAGAATATATAAAGAACTGAAAAAAAAAATAGATCTCCCAAATTTAAATACCCAATCTAAAATGGGCTTCTGAAATGTATAGATATGTCTTACATGAAGTACAAATGGTCAAGAAATTCATCTTAAAAAGTTCAACATCTGGCTGGCCATTCAAGAAATTCAAATCGAGACAACATGGAGATTCTATCTCCAGAAAGAAAGGCTATCATCACGAAATTAAAAAATGACTAGTGCTGGATGGGCTGTGGGTGGGGTGCCTGTCTTCATTGTTGGTGAGAGTATAAACTGGTACAACTTCTATGGAAATTAGTATGGAGATGATTCAAAACACTAAAAATAGAAATTCCAACTTACCCAGCTACTCTTCTTCTAGGTATCTCCTTCTAGGTATTCCAAAAGAATTTAAAGACATCACATTACAGTGGTACAGGCATACCCATGTTTAAAACAGCACAGTTCATAACAGCTAAATCTTGGAAGCACTTTACATGTTCATCTACAGATGAATGGATAAAGAAAACGTAGTGGTTTTTTTTTTTTTTTTTGTGGTGCTGGGGATCGAACTCAGGCCCTTGTGCTTACAAGGCAAGCACTCTAATCACTGAGCTAAATCCCCAGCCCCCAATTTTTTTTTT
Organism: Hystrix cristata; assembly: GCA_004026905.1. Lineage (NCBI taxonomy): Eukaryota > Metazoa > Chordata > Mammalia > Rodentia > Hystricidae > Hystrix > Hystrix cristata. The sequence goes on along the minus strand of PVJO010014671.1, from coordinate 10,442 downwards.
TTTTTTTGGTGCAGGGGATTGAACTCAGGGCTTTGTGTTTGTAAGGCAAGCACTCTAACCACTAAGCTAAATCCCCAGCCCGAAAATGTAGTGTTTATACACAATGGAGTACTACTCTGCCATAAAGAAGGATAAGCTTGAGTCATTTGTAGGAAAATGGGTATACCTTGAGACCATAATATGAAGTAAAACAGACATGCAATCTTAAATATCGCATGGTTTCTTTTATATGAAAAATGAGATATATAAATAAAGTGCCAAATAAAGGACAGACAATAGGAAAAAAAGAGAGGGAAAAAGTTACTGTAATGCAGCATGGCCAATGTATCTAAAAATGTTCTTTGATTTAGTATAGTTGTCTTATGTGTTTTGTATGGTTTTTTGCCTTTTCGTCTAGTGCTAATCTGTGTTTATGATAATTAACTTGATTAAAGTCATAAATAAATCAATCTGATGCTGGCAAAAAAGGTGGCATGGAGGGAAAGGGCAAAAAAAGAAATGAGATCCGTTATATCCATGTACCAATTCCCCCATGAATTTAATCATTATATACTGCCCGCATGTACTAATAAAATAAAAATAAAAAATAAACCGAATGCAAAATTAATCTTAGGAGAAAGTCATCCTATACCATTTTCCACATACACCTTTTCAAGCGAATTCAGGGACGATTTGCTACAGAGACATTTGCCATCACTCAGACTTTGACAGACGCTGATTTTGCTTTGGACCTTGTCCAGGTGGAGTTTGGTGGTTTGCAGGGGATTTAAGCAGCTGAAGTTTAGAGCCTCAGAGAGAGTGTCTGGGCCTCGTCCTACCACCCGGCTCTGTTCTGGGCCCTGCATGCCTGCTGCTCTTTCCCTCTTGGCGCTCTCTCTGAAGTGTGTGCTTTCCCTGATTCCCCCAGATGCTCTTGTCATCTCCTTTGTCATAAGCCCTCATTTCTGAAATTCTTTGAGGGGATCTGTGACGTATGGAGTCTTAGCACATCCGTTTCTTGGTACTTTCCTATCTGGTTAAATAGTTCACAGCTGCTCAGTCGTGGAGTTACAATCTTGCCACTACCCCTTTTTACTGGCTTTTTTGAGAAAACACTTATTAAACTCCCAATTTTTCATTGTGTTCACATGATTTGTTTATTTTTCCAGTTTTATTCTCGTCTTTGGTTTCTACATGAAACCATCTGGGAAAGTAGAAAATGTCTATTCTATAAGCATTATATATATTTACTCATTGTGGTAAGATATTAAATAGTAAATTTGTTTATTCCATACCTTCTTAGACTTCAACTTATACATTATTATATTCTCTTTGTGAATAGTTCAACTCAATTTTCAGTAGAAAGAAAACCTTGAAAAGAGTCTAATGAAGTGTGTTTGTAGCCTACAGTTCTCGTAGGTGGAGTGCTCTGCTGCACAGGAGGTTTGGAAATACCACCAAGGTAAAGTTGTGCTGAGGGTGAGGCAAGGTCAAGAAAGCAATTTCTTTTCCAACTGCTCGCCAATATTTTTAGTGTACGTTGAAAACCAAGTGGTCTATCAGTTACTAAGTAGGGCTGACTACATTATTATAGGAAAAAGATTATATGAAGTTTAAGTGCAGGCTCAGGAAGAGAGGCCTAAGCTGGCTTTCTCGTCTTCCCTGGTCCCCACTTCGTGTCAGCTTGCTCCTGAAAGAAGCAATCAACAGTGGTTTATGATGCTCAGGCATTTCTGTCCTGTGTACTCACTGAAAATCACTGACGTTTCTGCTTTAACTAGATTTAGCTACTTTGGGTTGAAAGCTCTGGGCTGCCTGAAATCCCATTTTACTAAACCTGCCAGTGAGTAAAATCACCGAGTCCTCCAGGTAAATTCCATTGCACAGTGAGAGGAAGCTGTTAATTACAGCTCCAATCAGTGCTGAAGCGCCACCCCCAGGTTCAGGAGTTCCACCTACTCCAGCTGGTCTTTGTATCCAGCCCTGTGGTGCCATGCAAGTGGCCTCATGTGGCTCTGCATCTTTTGATGTGTTTCCTTGGGAATCTAAGATTATTGTGTCCCTGCAAAATGCTTGGTGAGCAGGCCACAGATCTTTCAGGCGTCTCGTTTCTTTTTCCGTTTCTGGGAATCCAGACCTCTGCTTCATCCCCATCCCCTCTTTAGCAAATGAGCTAATTTTTAAAAAATAAATCTAAACCATCCCCACACTCAATTATTTGTACAACTGGTCTCTTTGCACAGAAAATGTTACCTTGGGAACTGAGACAAATTGTAGGCTTATGGATTATGAAGTTTTTTTTTTACCTTAATGAAAATTTAATTTGTTATGAATGGTTCATCATAACATATGCCAAGAAGAGCGTGCCAGAAATAACAATCTGAAGAACACATGGGATCTAATGCTTCCATACTTTTCCAAGAGTAAAACAGATCATTGAAACAACACATGTCAGATGCTATTGCTGTCATATTGTTGAGGCCATCTGTTAAAAACCAAGATCAAGACCTGCGGTGTTCATTGAATTTACAGTTCTGGAAAGGACAGTGTCACATAAAATTAAGTTGATTCTGTTAAAAGGAGTGTACTTGAGGAATGATTTTTTTTTTTTTCTGAAAGATCAGCCCATGTTATTTGTGTAGATAACCATACAAACATAGCAGCCTTTTAGGAAAAGTTCTCAAATTTGCATGAACTACGTCAGTTGTTCAATTTCTTGTTTGTTTGAGACAGGGTCTTGCTATGTAGCTCAGTTTGGCCTTGAACTCCCAGCAATCCTCCTGCCTAAGCCTTGCAACTACTTGGATTACAGGTGTGCATCCTCATTCCTGGCAAGTTTTTAAGTTTTTGAAACCCAAAATTATAATAGTAGTTTGTATATTTGGATAGACATTTGAATGTATGTAAGTAAAGATACAGAAGGTGTATATATATGATAGAATTGGCACTTAGAATATTTAGGAGCTTTCAGAATAACGAAGGATGACCATAAGAGAATATCTGATAGTCCATAAATGAAAAAAAAAAGGATACTTTTCCTTTGATATTCCGATAAGGCTTGAAAAAGGAATGTAAGAGTTTTTTTTAATGAGATGCTTGCTCACTTTTCAGCCATTCTTGCTTTTATATTTAAATATCAAGCTGGTTTTATTAAACAGTAACTACATGGGTCTCCTATTTTCCTGGAAAGATTCTTTGTGTAGAATTTCAGCTGTTTCACTAATATTCCATTTGTATGTATTCTGTGCTTTTCTTTTAACATCTCTCTCAGTATCCCTTCCCCTCACACAAATAACAAAAGAGTAAAACTTCTCTTCCTCCTTCTATTTCTTGACTCTGATCAGGCTCTATGATTAGAGTTCTTCAGTGGAAGCATGTTTTAGTGAAGGCATACGTGCTGTTTGTTAACCAGGAGGTGAATATTTAGGCAAGTCATGGATAAATCCCTCTATCTTGGTTTCCACATCTGTCAAATGGTTAGAAGAGATTTAATGATATGAATATCTTTTCCATATCTAAAAGTCAAGGATTCAAGGGAGGATGAAGCCCTGTACACTCTAAAGAACAATATCTTTTGATTTTGTCTCAGAAGATGATGTTGATTTAATGATATATATGCCAAAACTGCTATGAGAATCTAGGGCTTGGGATAATGACATGAATCTTTATTCACAATGATGAGGACACCCTTTTGGAATAGTGCTCCAGTTTTCCTTTGGATGGAAGTTGTTTCATCTTATTTCATGTCTCATCACAAGCTAATCTCTCTGTCCATCTATCCATCTGTCCATTCATCAGTCTGTGCACTCATCCATCCATCCATCATCCGTCACCCATCCAGGAAGTTTCCTTTGAGGTCGTTAAGTCCAGGCAGATTGATTTTCACTTATTTTCTGTGTGTGAAGGTCAAAGCTGTTTGTATGTCACAGTAAGTCTAGGGACTTGCTCCAGGTCTTCCCACACATAATAGTGGGATATTTGGGGAAAGGAGGCAAAGTGGGGACCAAACCAAAATGGACATGGATAGCTAACAAGCTAAAGGGCAACTCCGGAGCAGCAGGATAGTTGTGGGGCTGGGGAGAGGGGCTCACTGTAAGGGTTTTGGGTGGAGTTTTATTGCTGGAATCTTATCATTTCCCACTCTCTGTTCTAGGACTTCCAAAAGAAGGAGCAAGGGTGCTAAAAACAAATTTTAAATAGGACCTGATATCTAGGAGTCCCCTGATGGCCCTACCTGAAAAATGCAGAAGCATAAGTCTTAGGCTTTTGAGCCCAAAGCAGATGCACAGTCCCTTTCGCCTGCTAGATAGTTCACAGGGCAGACGCACCCTGACTCACTGGCCATGAGCCGAGAGTTGGGGTGTCTGGGGCATCTGAACTTCCCTCACTGATCCCGTCCACATGTGAAACGAGTCCAATTTCTGCCTTGGGCTCCGATCAATCTTCTGTAGCATCCATTCCGGCCTGAGAGCTGGGGAATGTGTGTGTGTGTATGGAGTTCGGCTGGTAAGCAAGTGCGCAGTGGAGAGTAGAGCAGAAATTCAAACATGGGGCAGAAATGCTCCTCAGCCCCCGCAGTTCATATGGACGAAATAAAATAATAAATGTGGTCAATAGCTCACTTTCTTGATTCTTTACAATTCTTTTTTATTAGTACATGTTTGTAGTATATAATGTTTACGTTTCTGGTGTGGAATTGGTACATGCACATAACACATCTTAGTTTCTTTTTTCATCTTGTTTTCTCTCTCCTCCCTGCTTCTCCTGCCATCTCTTGATCACATTCCCATGTGAGAAAGATTTATCTCCCTGCTTCTTATTATTATCTTTTATTTTGCTCATTGTTTATAATTTGGGTTTCTTATGTAAGCAAAACCATGTGATATTTAAATTTGTGTGTCTGATTTATTTCACTAAATGTTATGGTCTCAAGGTAGATCCATTTTCCTACAAATGACTGAAGTTTATCTTTATGGCAGAGTAGTAGTCTGTTGTGTGTAAATACTATATTGTCTTTGTCCATTAAGCTGTTGACGGACTTATAGAACACACGCAAGATTTAGCTATTATGAGTTGTGCAGCTATAAACATGGATATGCATGTATCACCCTAATATGATGTCTTTAACTCTTCCAGGAAAATAGTTAGATGGGGATTTACTTGGTTCTGTCCACAACTCTCTGGATATCTGTTGCCTTCCATTCTGGATTATTTTTAGCCTTAAAATTGATGAAATTATACTTTTTTACACTTGGGTGTTGAAATTATTTCTGCTTTGGGCTTTGTATTTCCAAAACAAGGAAACATTTTAGGTGTTTGAAATGTACTTTGCAACTTTTTTTTTAAATTTAATGACATTTTAAACTACTGATTCATTATGACTCTTCATAGATTGAGAGAGGCTCATAACTCACTGGGAAACTGAATTTTTAAAAAAGGTATCTGATTGAATTTAACAGAAATTATCTATCATATAAAAGGTTCTGTAGAGTATAGAAAATAAAGATTCCTCTTATTGAAAATATTATAGTTGGGTTAAAAGTGTTAATACTGTACTTATCGATTCTAAGACACACATTTTAACATTCCTAAAATTGGGATTATTACAACTGGTAGCATGGCGTAGTTTTTTTTTTTTTTTTTTTTTGGCCAGGGATTGAACTCATGGCCTTGTGCTTGAGAGGCAAGCACTGTAACCACTGAGCTAAATCCCCAGCCCTAGCATGGCGTAGTTTGAATGGCAGCATTTAAAATTTTTAATGGTATATGTAAAACTGTGTCTTTTAGTTAACATCTTCAGATTCAGTGAAATATGGTAGCACCAGCAATTTGAGCAATTCTGCCTGCCATTCCACTTGAGAAGTGTATGCTGTGAGTGATTGCGGGTTAGAAAATGTGAGTCTATACATAGTTCTCTTGGTTGAGCTTCATGTTGGTTCCCACCTGCCTCTCAATGTGTAAGTATCTCGCCAGCTGAAAGTGATTCTAGGATTTAAAGATATATCATGGTTATTGAACATACTTCCTAAATGCAGACCAGTTACCTCATTTGGCATTTGGTAGATGCAACAGAAATCTCTTACACTGGGTGTTCTAAATAAACTGAAAGATAATGTGAACTTTAGTGCCTTTCAACTTAGTGCCTTTCAAATATAAATCTGACTCTATATGATTTCTTCTGTACATCGTAACTAAGAGATCAGGTAAGATGTTCAATCACTTTATAGAACAAGACAGAATATGGCAGTCTACATTGGCATGAAGACTATATGACAACCAATTCATACCCCTACACTTGGTTATTTAGAAACATATCTAGTACCTATTATGAACAGGGTGCCTAACAAGTCTGGGAGAATATAATAGGGAAAGGCTAGGAGATAGCATTATGGATTTTTCTTTTGTGTATGCACCTTGAGCTTATAATGCTAAGTGAAAGAAATCAGACACACAAGCTTAAATGTTGTATAGTTTCTCTTATTTGTATATGTGCTGCTGAAGTGAGTACAGAGAAACCATAAATATAAATAAGGAGCAAAATAAAAGAGAGATAATAAGAAATAGGGAGATAGATCTCTTGGAAATGGGAAGGGGACCAAGAGATGGAGGGAGCAGGAAGGAGGGGAGTGGAATGGCATGTAACAAGAATTAAGCTGTGATGCGCACATGTACCAACTCCCCTCGAGGGATGTAATCATTATGTATGGCAAACATATACCAATAAAAAATAAAAATTGAGAAACAGAACTATATTGTATAATATAACAAAGAACATTTTTTATAGCAAAGAATATTTGATAGATATTTAAGTGAGCAAATACTTATAATTATTGATAAATTAAACAAATTAATAGCTTAATATTAATTTACAGTAGTGTTTAGGATATTATAAGTGGTAGATGAAAGTATTTGTTAAAAAAGACACAAAGAAAGGAAAGGCAAATTATAGTATATAAAACATGGGATAAGCGACTTCAGAATGGTACCAAAGCTGGGTCTGCTGGTGCATACCTGTTGTCTCAGTTACTTTTCTGTCGTTGCTGAGACAAAATACCAGACACCCAAAGTTAGGAGAAGAAAAGTTTATTTGGCTCACAGTTTGTAAAGGTTTCAGTCCACAGTCAGCTGGGTCTGCGGCAGGGTGGCATGGAAGACAGGCAGCAAGGTAAGCAAGGGGGTAAACAAGGGGCCTAACCAGCTTCTTCCTGTATCTTATATCTTATCAGGCTGCTAGGATTAGGGCAGCACTAAACCAATCAGTGGATTGATTTAGTAATCACACACCCTTAATCCCAGCATCACACACTCTAGATCCAGCTATCTCTTACCACATAAGGCTTTGGGGGCACATCTAGATACAAACCATACACTTGTAATCCCAGTACTTCGGAGGCTGAGGCAGGAGGATTGCCTTGACTTTGAAGTCAGTCTGGACTACATAATGAGTTCAAATAGAACATGATTCAGTAATAGATGATCTTAGAGCCAAGGGAAATTTCGAGCCAAGTCTGGAAGGAAGAGTAGGGTTCCACGAAGAGATAAAAGAGAAAGCATTCTCGATCCAAAGAGTATCAGAAGAAAACTCCATGTAAATTAGCTTGTCCTAACTCACTAGAGGATATTTATTTGCTGCAGGGAGGAGCCAGGGGACTGACAGAAGCTGATGGCCCAGGTAGGACCCCGATGGAATCAATGAGAGAGCGGGACTCTGGAAGAATGAGAGGTGCTGAGATCCAGAACATGAGCAACAGGATTTGTCTTAGACAAAAAAGTGCTATCTATTCCTGAGTCAGGAAGAAAGGATGGAGTAGGTGGAGATGGAAACGAATTGATTTTGTGGGTCAGGTATTTGGAAGGAGAGGGAATTTTTGTATGATGGCTTCTGTTTTTCTGTGGAACAGAAAGGTGACAAGGTTTTCTGATGACCAGGAAGGCTATGGGGCATGTGGCGGTGCTGGTGAGTGGGCGAGGGTTGATTAGAGGGATGACGTCTTCAAATAGCTGCTTTAGGGAATGAAGGAGAAAATTTAACAGAGACACTAGCCGAGAAACTGTCCCTCAGAAACACTGCAGGCCGATGCGAGACTGAGCTCCGGACCTGCAGGCACTACTGATCCCTGCGCTCGCTCCTGAGGCCCGCGCCAGCCCTTCCTCACCCGCGCAGGTGCGGGAGAGAGGAAGCTCCAGCGAGGCTGAGGGGTCTTCACAGGCGTCGTTCCTTAGCGAAGGAAATGGAGTCACGAAGCTGAGCACAGAGGTGGAAAAGGAGGCTCGGGAGTTGGGGGCTACGGAAAGGTTCCTCGTTAAATTCAGTGGAAATGAGGGAGTGAGCTGTGTTGTGGAAGCCTCGGAAGTAGAGTTTCCAGCGCAGAGCACTAACATCTTGGGTGAAAAAAGGTCCCAGTAATGGAAAGCGGGCTTTTGGATAATCATCCACGTTGATACAATATCAAAAGAGCTCAGCTTTTAAATTCTCAATACATCTTGAGAAATAACTCTGGAGGTCAATAGATGGGAATACAGAAGCCTGGAAGAAATTATAGGAGAATACATCGAACACTGAAGTAAAAGCATGTTTTAAAAAGCAGAGTGGAAAGGACAAATATCTGTAAGAAACAGTGGGAGAATGGAGAATGACATCCCAGTTTTAAATTTAAAGTACTTGGGACATAATAGAGTGAACATGTGAGAGGTATATAAAGAAAGCAACTATTTTTAGGGAAGAGATGACTTGAAAATTAGGTAGGTAGCTGTGTAGCATTTCAGATTTAAATATGGATTACAGAATCAGATAAAACTGAGTCAAACCCAATTTATCGAGCTACATGACTCTGGATAATGGAAATCTGCTGTGCCTCAGTTCTCCTGTCTGTAAGATGGAAGTAATAGTAATACCTGGTTATACATGGATTAAATACTGTACTCTCTTTTCCTTACTTCATATATCTCTTCGTTAGTTCCTTCACTGGTTATTTCTCTTCTGTGGAATTTTAATGTTGATGGACTTTTTGAACGAAACAGATTTCATTGTTTCATTTTCTCCCCTTCTTCTCTTCTCCCTTCTCCTATCCTCCTTTGTTCTAGATTTTCTCTTGTTAGCCAGACTTCTGGTTTTAAATACTATCCATACTAATGACTTTGAAACTTTCATCTCTAATTTAGACCTTTCTCCCAAACTTTGGACCCTTATATTCACTTGCCCATTAGACCTCTCCGTCTCTGTACCTCCAACTCAGCACGTCCAAAAGGAAATCCTGACTTGCCCCTTAAACCTGCTCTGTCTGCGGCCTAGCCCATCTCACTGACGGTCGCTCCATCGGGTTTCTGTGGCTGGAACCTTTGAAGTAACCCTCCTTGTTCTCTTCACTCACCCTCGCTTGGCTCTGCCCGCGGAGAATCATCTGAATCCAGCCACCTCTCCCTTTGGCTGCTGCCATTCTCACGTTGAGTTCACCCCCATACTGTTTCCAGCATTGCCCTGTCCAGTCTTTTCTCAGCATGTCTTGAGTTTACCAAAGAGATCTTAAAACTGTAAGTCAGATCTATAATTCCTCTAACACCATACAAGAGATTCCACTTCTCTCAGAATGCTAAAGTCCTCACGGAGACCTACAAGGCTATACACAATCTGTACTCTCCTTACTTTTCTGGTCTTAACCTTTTGCTGGCTTCCTTTTTCATCCTGCTACAATCTGTTCAGCCTTCTTGTTCCTCGAAAAAGTCATCTGAACTCTTACCCCAGGGCCTTGTACTAACAATGTTCTTTACCTTGAGTAACTTCCTTCATGTATTGCCTCTTGCATTTCCGCATCTTCAAATCTTTGTTCCAAGGGCACTTTCTCAGTGAAGCCCCCTGCTGACTACCCTGTTCTCGAGGCAGCCTGTGCTAACTCCTCTCTCTTCCCCCGCCCCTGCATTCGCATCTCTTAACCCCGTTTTCCTTTTTATCATCACCTCCTTACATACATATAATCTGCTAATTCGTTATGTTTCTTCTTTATTCCATCTCCCATGCAATGAACACTCTATGCAAGCAGTGATCTTCAACTGCTTTCTTTACTGATGTACGTTAAGAAAAGTCTAGTGGTGCTAGCAAGGGTGGATACTCAATGAATATTTGTTGAGGGAATAAAAAATAAGTGAACAAATAAATTAATAAAGAGCACTTTTTATATGATAGATGTTATGCTAAGTATTCAATTGATGCTACCTGTTATTTTTGGTGTTATTTTTTTGCTTTGGGGAGAGGAATAAAGAATACAACTGTTATGGTTTGTGTCTAGATGTCCCCCCAAAGCCTCATGTGGTAAGAGATAGCTGGATCTAGAGTGTGCGGTTACTAAATTAATCCACTGATCGGTTTGGCATGGTTCTGCTGGGATCAAGGATGTGAAACTAAAATTAAGGGTGGGAGTGCTACCCGCCCTAAGGGCAGGTAGCCTAGATAAAAGATACAGGAAGAA
>PVJO010014670.1:0-47543 GCA_004026905.1 Hystrix cristata | reverse complement strand
GGCCTGTGGCGAGGCAGCACATCATGGTGGGACCATGTTTCAGAGGAAGCTGTTCACTTCCTGGTAGCCAGAAAGCAGAGAGAGGAAGAGGAGGGGCTGGGGTCCTGACAGGCCTTCGAGAACACCCCATCAGGTTTCCCTCCAGTATGCCCTGCCCCTTAAATCTTCAGCAGTGCCAAGCAGAGGGCTAAGACTTAAAGCACAGAGACCTTTGGGGCACACTGTAGCATATAGAACTCACTCGTGGTTATTAGGTGGTGGGTAACTCCAAAATGAGGCATCAAATATGAATCTGAGCAGTTTTACTCAAGATGGGCTGAATAAGGGCCAGTTTGCAGGCAGAGGGTATAACCGGAAGGTCAGATGGCAGAAATAGGAAGTAGGTGTTGCCACACAGGAGTGCTGGGACGGAGGAAAAGACGGGATTATGTACATGAGAGAAGTAAGTGGTTCATCATGCTGTGGGTCTGAGATGTCCCCCAAGGGCTCTGTGGTGAGCCTGTGGTGCTACTGAGAGGGGCGTGCCATTGAGGAAGTGAAGCCCAGTGGAAGGAAGTGGGGTCGTCGGGGGCCCGACCCAGAAGGAGATCTGGGGAACCGGCCCCTTCTCATCTCTCTGCAGCTTCCGGCTGCCGTAGATGAGCAGCTTCCTCTGGCATGTGCTTCTGTCAAGACATGCTGCCTGGTCACAAGGCTGAAAGGCAACAGGCCCTAGTGACCATGGACTGACAGCCCAGATACATCTTTTCTCCTTCGAGTTGATTTCTCGGTTATTTTGTCACAGTGACAGAAATTTGGTTAGTGTATGTTTATTCTTAAATTTTTAGTTAATGCAGCTGTGGGAATGTTGAGTTTGGGATCCTGGTGGAATAATTGAAACTTCAGGGAAAGTGGCAAGAGATTGGAGTTGATCACAAAGAGATACAGACTTAGAGATGGATGAAATCTCAAAAAGAAAATGTTTTCAGAAGAGGAAAGAACAAAAGTCAAGATTTGGGGGAGCATGCAAAGGCATGCTGCCAGGGAGGCCAGGCGAGCACTGAGAAGGCGAGGAAACCGGCACTAGCACGCACATAGACTGAACACAGACCAGGAGCCTGTTCTCATATTGCCCCTCTGAGAACAGTGCTGGTGGAGGGTGGAAGGAGCCAGCAGAACTTGATTTCCCTTTCGAGGCTGTCCTGGGTTGGCGCTCCAGCTGTCACTGTGCGTTCATTAGGACTCACGTTTCTCCTGGAGAATACGCAGACAGCTGGGGGCTGCCGTGACCAGGAACGAGCTCACCCTCAGCTCTCTCTGCCTCCTCTGGCTCCAGTGTTTTTCTCCCTCCCCTCCCCTCCCCTTTCTTTCCCTTTTTTTCCTTCTCGCTGTCTTTTTTTCCTGTCCTCAATGTTGCATCTGGTGCTTCTCTTTGGAGGAGGGGATGGATCCACTGGCTGTCTCTTGTCACAACACAGTCTAGAGAGAAGGTTTACCCCTGATTACAGAAATTTAGCAAGAAGTGAGTACAAAAAACTCAGATGTTAATACCTAAACTGAAAGAGAAGGGGGAAAAAGCTTGAGTTGCTTCCTCCACCTGGTGTGTTTCACTTGACCTGTTTCTGCTTACCTGGGGCCCTGGCAGACTCCTCTTCCCCTCCACCCTCATCCCTACCGTCCCCCAAGCCTGGGGCGCCGGAGCCCACAGTGCTGCTTGCTCCCAGGGGCCAAGCCTGCGAGCAGCCTCCGAACTGGAAGGGGCCTGAAGTCAGCTTGTGGCTAGGACTGGCAAAACTGTCTGTATGCCGAGTCCTGCCGCCACCTTTGGGGTGGAGGGGGGTGGGTACATCCGGCCTGTTTGTCATCTGTAGCTTCTTCCTGGGACAGTTGAGGAACTGAGCGTTGCATCAGAGACCATCCGGCTCACTGTACTGTGAACACCTGCCATCTAGTCCAGCCCCGAACAGAGAGGCGTGTGGGACCTGGTCACTGGCTGGCTAGCCAGTGTGCTCTTCCCTGTGAACCGTCTTTCTCTTTCAACCTGGGCTAATCACGATGTTTTTAAAAAGCACCAGGAATGCTTTCTGGAAGTCAGAGTTTTCCATCAAGGGGCCCTGGCTGGATTCCAGGTAGCTTCTATTCATCTGGCGGCAGAGCTGAACGGGGCGCATGGTGTAGACACAATCCTCAGGCTGCACTTTTGTTTGGCCCAATCCCTTGTCCTCCAGCCAGCACAATGAGAGTGCTGAGGTCAGCAGGGTCAGGCAGGATGAGCAGAGAGAAATGTGAAAACGAGATTATGGGCTGTGCTCAGAGGCTGGGGCGTGCACGGAATCCTTTCATCATGTGATCTGAGCTAAGACCACCATTTATCATAAAACAAACTGCCCAGCTCGTGGAGACGAGGAATAGATGACAGCTGCATTTTAAAATGTTTTGTTCCAGCAAACGAAGCACGATCATTTTGGAAAATAGGGAAGCAACGTTTAAAAACTACTCTCATGGTTTTCGTATTTTTGTATCCCAGACGGAATTGGGGTACTTTTGGTCTTCAGCAAGATCTGAAGTGGGACTCTTTTACTAGTTTATAAACATGAGAGTCTTTTACTTTTGGATATAAACAAAAGTCAGTTATCTTTTGAGGCATGAGTCCACCAGCCAATTGTGACTTTCCTAGATAGTTGAACAGTCCCCCAGTGGCATTGTGAGCACTCTGGGTACTGATTGGGGTGCAATTAATTCAGTAGAGTGTTTTCGGAAAGTAGTTCGGCAATATTCATCCAAAAGATAGACTTTATATTCTTGACTCCAGCATTGGCACTTCCAGGAATCTGTCCTAGAAAAATAATCAGTGTTGGGGAAAATATTTATGTATACAACAAGCATTATTTAAAATACCCCCAAACTGGAAATAATTTATATGCCCAATGATTGGATTCTGCTTAAACAGATTGTCATACATATTGTACAATAGCATGAAGCCTGTAAAATTATGATTTTGAAGAAAATGTGTTAACAGAAAAATGTTCATAATATGAAAATCAGGAAAAATATATAGTATGATTCTAATTTTTTATAACTATACACTTGAAAAAAATCTCAAAAATAAGTGAAAATGTTAGCAGAGTTGCCTCTGGGGAGGTAATAAGATTAAAATCTCTTTGATGTGGTATTTGTGTGTGTGTGTGTGTGTGTGTGTGTGTGTAATTTTTTTTTCCTTGACTTGGGACTTATTGGCCTTTTCAGTTTATGGATAGATTCTTTCATTAATCCAGGCAAGTTTGTGGCTGTAACCTTTGAAAATACTGTCTCTGCTTGCTGTCTTTACTCTTCTCGTCTAGCATTTTGATTAGGCACATGGGGGACTGTCTCTCCTCATCCTCGTGTCTCTGAACCTCTTCTTCATACTTTATGTTTCATGCCTCATTCAGGATCCTTAGCTGTATTTCTAGTGCCATTTGCTCTTTGGCTATGTGTTAAATCCATCTATCAAGTTTTAGATTTCAATTATTATTATTATTTAATTTTTAGATCTTCTTTCTGTCATTACGTTAAGTTGTAGAACTTCTATCCAGTCTGGTGCCTTGTGAAAACTAAAGCTCATTATTTATAATTTCTTGTTCCCTGCATGTATTTCTAATCTTCTCTTTTAATTCTTCAAACATTTTGCATTTTGTACTTGATGATTATCAGATTGGAAATTCATGTAAGTCTATTTCTGTTGTCTCTTGTTTCTATTTATTCTCACTCATGGGCTCTCATTGCTTTATGCATGGAATAAAGCATGCATGTTTGAGTGTATATCAGAAATAACTTTCTCTTGCTGCTGAAAGAGAAAGGGACCATTACTTCCTCATAATCTGGCTGCTAGAAATCCCTTTGTGGGCTTCCTTGAGGTGAGAGCTGTCGATTCCTCCATAGGATCTGAGGACTCCTCTCCCAGTTTGGTGTCGCCTTAAACTCAGCTCTGAGCTGGGGGGACTCCGTCCAGCTGTGAATGTTGGTTCAGGGCACAAACCTGCGTGAGCAGGAGCTGTGGTTATGCATCAGGACTCCTTTCCACTCAGCAGCAACCAGTAGCACAGACAAATTTTCTTACAGTCTTAGGAGGAGGAGATTTCTTTCCTTTTTCTTTCTTGTGTATTTATTTGGTACTAGGGATTAAACCCAAGGCTTTTGCACTGGCCTACATCCTCGACCCTTTTCATTATTTTTTGTCTTGAGACAGAGCTGAACTAAATTGCCCGGGCTGGCTTTGCACTTGACAGTCTTCCTGCCTCTGCCTCCCCGAGTAACTGGGATTGCAGGTGTGCATCACTGAGCCTGCCTTTAATTTTTTCCCTCTCGTTTTTAAGCTGCCTTCTTTGAAGTGTCAGCTTTTGGGTGCTTATTAAACTCTCTGGAGAAATTCTGGGCTTTCTTCTTGGCCCACTGACCGTGGTGCCCCCTGAGGCCATGAAAACTAAAGCTCAGATTCCCTCTTGCCTCCTAACTCCTTTCTTTCTCTCCATTGTCCAGTTTTCCCCGTTTTTCTCTTACAGTTACATCCACAGTCTGTGCCTGGACTGGGCCAGCATTACCTCCAGCCGGGAACCTTCCGTGTGGCACCTGCCTTGTCCTTGACCGCTGAGAGTGCATCTCCACACAGCAGCGAGTCAGAGAACACCACCTCTCTGTCCTGAACCCCAAAATGGTTCTGCATTTCACTTGCAGCAAAAAATGTTTACAGTGACCTATTAATACAGGCTCCCACCCTCTGCCACCTCATTAACTGTGAACCTCCTCAGTTCTGTGTGCCAGCCACATCCCCTTCCTGGTGTCTTGGCTACAGAAGTCTCATGTGGGTCCCCCCTATCCCCCACCCTAAGGATTCACTCAGTGTCATCCTTCCAGCGAGGCCCACTCAGGGGTCTCGTTTTCAACAAAAGCACTCATCTTCCACATTTATTTATATCATTCGGGCAGCTCTACCTGAGACTCTCCTCAGTCAGTAGAGATGTGATGTGCTACAGCCTCTCTGGCCGACTGTTTCCAGGGTCTTTAAATTAAATATGTGTTCACCATTCAGCCCGGCCATTGCATGCAGAGAACCGACAGTCTGTGTCTCTGCAGACTCTCATGCAAACATTCCTCGCAGGCCATGCTGGAAACCAGTGTGAAGGGTCACTGTGTGTGTCACATGATGGGCCCTGGTACCGTGACATTCGATCTAAGCCTGTTCTGGGTGTTTCTGTGAGGCTCTGCTGCGGTGTGTCCCCTAAACGTTCACCAGCTGGGGCTGCATCCCTAGTCCGGCCGTGTGGGGAGGTGAGGTGTAGAAAGGTCCCCGGGTCCAGGGCACTGCCCTCGGGAGGCTTGAGGCCATTCTCATGAGGCACTTAGAGCTCACTGGATGAGTAAGCTCGACTCCTGAATCTCTTCCTGGCTTCCTGTCTTGCAGTGGGCTCTCTTCCTCCCAAATGCCACCCCGCCACACTCCGGCGTGTCATGAGGTCCTTGCCAGGGTCCAGCTGGTGCTGGCTCTGTGCCCTTGAACCTCCAGAACCGTGAGCTAACAAGACCACTTTTCCTTACACATTTACCCAGTCTTATGTGCTTAAGTAGAGCAATGAAAAGTGACCTAATGTGTTTCTGGGTGACAAGAACATTTGACTGAATAAAGCACATGGGTGGGCCTTGTCCAATCAGGCGAAGGCTTGAATAGAACAAAAGGACTGACTCTCTTTCCAGTAAGAAGGAATTCCTTCTACCTGACTACCTTTGAGTGCGGACACTGGGCTTCCTGACTTTAGATTCGAACTGAGATGCCATTTTTCCCCAGGCCTCCGAGCCTACCAGCCTTTGGAAGTACCTCTGCTCTCCTGATCCTTAGCTTGCCAGCTGCAGCTCTGGAACTTCTCAGCCTCAATGAATGCACAAGCCAGCGCCTTGTAAGTCTCTGTCTCTCTGTCTCTGTTTCTGTCTCCCTTCCTCTCTCCCCTTGAGTCTGGAGAACCCTGACTAGTACAGCACCCAACAGTTTATTAATAGATGGTTGGACAGACAGTGGGATTCTGAGCAATAAAAAGGGAAAGACTAAGATGAATCTTGAAACATGTTGAATGAAAAAAGACACAGAAGAGTTTAAACTGTCGTCTGATTTACATGTAATTACAGAACAGACCAATCTGGTTTCAGAAAGCAGATCAGGGATTGCATGGGGTAGGTAGTGAAGGGGAGCTGACTAGCAGGAGCAAAGAGGAATTTGGAGTGGCTGCAAATGTTCTTGATGGAGGCTCTAAACGTGGCCTTGTACAGTGCTGGCACGGACACGGTGCAGCTGGATTCTTTGCCAGAGGATAACATGGGTGGCCTGTGGTGACTCCACGAGACCGGGATCTCACCAGCCTGGCTACAGGTGGTGCATGGGCAGAAGGAAGAAGAGACAGGAGAGAGGGAGATGGTGATGGAGAGCAGCGAGTGTTCTGCCCACATGGCTGCTGGGTCCATCCTGGTACAACCTGCCCAACAGGGCAAAAGGGAGGAGATGGCGGGATTCACATCTGTATTCTAAATATGAGCGAAGGGCTGGGGATTTAGCTCAGTGGTAGAGCACTTGTCTAGCAAGCACAAGGCCTGAGTTTGATCCCCAGCACCAAAAACAAAACAAAACAAAACAAAAAAGTGAAAGTCTGTGTAGAGAGCAGATCAGACAGTTGAAAGGGTTCAACATCAGAATGATGATACTTTTGATCCCTGAGGGTGATCTCTCTCACAACCTATAATCCGTTTCCAGGGTCTTTAAATTAACAGAACAGAGAGAAGATGCAGACTGAAGCAAAGAAAAACAAAATACAACGAAACAGAAAACTGATCTTCTGAAAAGTAGCCATGTCCAGTTTGGAGGCCTGCAGAAATGAAGGCTACCTCCCTTATCATTTTCTGAGCCTGCCCTTGTTTTGGGAATGGGGCAGGCAAAATAACGTCTCCTCTGCCCCAGACATCCACACTGCAGCCTGCAGAGCCCAAGATATACTGGGCACTTAGCAAAGAAGGAACAAGGTCTTTAATTGGTGAAATTAGGAAGATGATCTGCATGTACTCATTGTCATCACAGTGTTCTTCAAGGTGGTTGAGGGAGCAGGATAGGAAGTCAAATGTCCATTGCTGGCTTTCAAGATGGAAGAAAGGGCACATGTCAAGGAGCTTGGTGGCCACCAGAAGCAGGAACAGACAGGGAAATGGATGCTCCCAAAGAAACCAGTCCTGCAGACATTCAGATAGTAGCCCAGTGAGACTGTTTGGACTTCTAAACACTAGAGCAGTAGAAATAAATTTGTGTTGTTTTATGACAGTGAGTGTGGCTTAGTTACTTTTCTCATTGCTGAGACAATATACCCGATACCCAAAGTTGAAAGGGAAAGGTTTATTTGGCCCACAGTTCGTAGAGGTTTCGGTTTATAGCTGGCTGGCTTGAAGGCAGGGTAGCATGGCAGATGGGCATCACAGAGGAGAGACTGCTCATAGCAGGCAGAAGGCAGCAAGGTAAGCAAGGGACCTAAGCAGCTTCTTTCTGCCCCTTGCATCTTATCCAGGCTGCTAGGATTAGGGCGGTGCCAAACCAATCAGTGGATTGATTTGGTAATCACATACCCTTAATCATACCATCACACACTCTAGATTCAGCCACCTCTGAAAAAGTTTCACCTATGATCACATGAGGCTTTGAGGGAACATCTAGACAGAAATCATAGCAAAGTATTAGCCTGTTTTCTGTCACTGTGATAAAATACCTGAGAGAATCAACTTATAAGGAGGAAAGATTTATTTGGCTCATGGTTTCAGAGGTTTCAGTCCATGGTTGCTTGGCCCTGTTGCCTTTGAGTCTGTGGTGGCTCCATACATCATGGCAGAGTTGTGTGTAGGAGGTGACCTGTTCACCTCACAGTAGGCAGGAAGTAGGGGGTGGGCAGGCTCTCACTATCTCCTTCATGGACACCTCTGAATGACCTTCCAACTGTGGCCTCCCCCTAAAGGTTCTGCCGCCTCCCAGGGCTACCCCAGGCTGCGAACAAAGCACATGAGGCTTTGGGGATCTGGAGATCTAAACTGTAGCGCCTTTACATGTGCAGTGATTTGTTACAGCAGCAACAGCAAATGCTTACAGATGACCATGGGAAGACTATTCCGTGGGAACCTCCAGGTTCTCTTCTATTCCCTGGCAGGAATCTTGCCAAGCAACAGCTGCATATTCTACTCTCTGCTTTCAACCTTTTGCCAGCTGTGTGTTCTGACAGCCTGAGCAGCTCCGGACAGAGCTCTGGCCTAGGTGACTTGTCTGCCGGAGGGGACCTGGGACTTTTTGGGTGAACCCCAAGGCTGCTCTGCGGAAAAGGCAGTGGCATCAGAGGGAGCCTGGTCTGTGGCCCTGAGGATTTGAAAGAAAAATAATGCATGAATGCTGTATTAGTCAGTATTCTCTAGAGAAACAGATACAATGGTAGATATATGAATATTTGAGAGCTTACAATTTGGCTTCCTCAGGCTTCTTATAAGTCAGACATGGAAGTGTGCGGAGGGTCCGTCTGTGCACTGGAGATCTGGAGGGCCCAGCCGAAGGTCTGGAACTCTGAAGGATCCAGGAGAAGGCCTGGAGGGTCTAGGCGAAGGTCTAGAGGTCTGAAGTATCCAGGCGAAGGTCTGGAGTTCTAAGGATCCAAGTGGAAGTCTGGAGCTCCTCTAAGGGAAGCGAAACCGATCCAAAGAAACCGGCCGGGCTATATCCCTCTTCATTTCCCCTTTATACCATCTAGAGAATGGGCCGCCCTAGGGTGGATCTTCTACACCATAGGGTGTAGAATTGCTAAACCAATTTAGTTAAGCTTCTCTTCCAAGTTGACACAATCAATCAACCATCACAAATGCAAATATAAAATTAGGCAAAGACTTAGAGAATCCTGATTTAGGATAGTCTCCGAACCAGCACCCCCAGGAAGGGAAGTGTGGTCAGGGGTCACATGGGAAAAGAGTCAGGCTATATTGCTGTGAAATACCTGGATTTTGCAAATTTTCTATAAACTCCTGACTGTGTGAACGCATTGCTACAGTGCTCTGGAAGGCCTTGAGGAGCCAGGCCAGTGAGAGTCCTGAATCACGACCGTCATTAACTTCCGTGACCAGGCAGAAGGGAAGTGGGCATCACAGAGACCGCTGATGAAAAGGGACAGTCTTTTTAGGGGGTCAGGAAGCACAAACCTCTTCCTTATGTCTACAGTGGTCCCTTAGAGTCTTCAGGACACTCCTCCCCTGGACATCCAATGTCCAGTGTGCTTTCCTTCCTTATGTAAAGTGCTGTGGTGTCCACACAGGCCCTGTGAATGGCCTCCGTAGACAGTAACGTGTCTCTGGGCCACTTGTGACGCCTAAGACTATGTACATGCTATGGAGATAGTTGCTGTACTGTATCATTTGGGAATAATGGCGAAAGTCTGTATCTGTTCAGATGCAATTTTTTGAAGTAGGCTTCCTAAACAAAGCACATTTAGGCAGATGTGTGAGGGTAGAAGGTCTATGCCAGTGCGAAGACACAAAACATCTGCTCTCAAATGGGCCGGGAGCTCCGTGGTTGACCTGCTTAACTAAGAACAATGCATAGTGTTCCGGTCTGTCGCTCTGTCTGTTTCTCCCCAAAAAGGAAAATCATTACTTGGTGGTCCCAAAAGTTCAAGGTCTTATGTAGGTTCTTGTGCAACGTCCACACACCGATATCACACCTTTGTTCCCCCATTCCTGGTCAGTTTGTTTTTTTATTAGAAATATGTATACTACCTCTGTCCACTACCTTTTATATCTAATATGTCTTAGGTGAAAGCCCTTGAGTCCTTCCTGGGTTCCTTTCTCCAGCTCACGCCTGTCATTGCTAACAAAGTCCCACTGACTCTCCTTCCAGGGAATATCCAGAATCTCCATTTCCTACTATCTACACCCTGGTCCAGCCACACTGGTTTTCTCCATACAGTCCAGTCCTCATATATAAGGGCTGATTGAAAGATACAGTGAAATTTTGTTGAAAGATACAGTGAAATTTTGTCTATGTGCTGCCGAAGTAAGCACAAGAAGCAGTGAAATTTTGAATTAAAAAGTTTATCGCAGTAAGAGACAATTGCCAGGAATGATGAGATAAGTGTATTTGAAGTGAGGGTGAATACTAAGGGGGATTAATGGGAATGTCTTTTACTATACTAAATGTTATTAGTTTTAATTTTTTAATAAATGTATTTTATTAGTATATATTTGTACTACATATTTGTGTATGTATATGTACATATTTGTAATACATAATTACCATGCTCCTTGTGGTAATATTTTTAACTTAAATGTTCACTGTAGTTTTTGATCATCCCTTGTTGATCAAATGCTTATAGAAATTTCTGCAAATAAGCATTCTGTATGTCCTCATGTATTTTTTTTTTTACTGTCAATTAAATTGATGAACTTTATTGGGGTGTCCTCATGTATCTTATTTATCAGATGTGGCGCTGTGTGACTCTGGTTCTTCTCCAAAGTCAAAATGACCATGAAAAGTAAATATTTTGAATTGACTCAGGACATGGAGGCAGCCACAACAGCATGACTAGAGATACTTATGAAAGAAGACTTCCAGAATTGCTTCAGAAAGTGACAAGAACAATGGGATCGGTGTGTTGAAAGTGAGGCGGGGTATGGGGGGAATTAATGGCAATGTGTCTTTCACTGCAGTAAAATTTAAAAACTAAGTATTCACCCTATTTCTTGACTCTACCTCCTAACAGCCTGTGTGGGTAGGTTTTCAAACATGTGTGGATGGGTTTTCTCTCCTGCTAAAACTCCATGGTCACTCTCAATATTAGAGAAAAATGCAGACTCCATTCGTGGATCGACCATTGGCTCCCCTCCAAATTTGTCAGGCACGTTTCTGCCCTGATGGGAGGGCCCTGCCACATGAGCCCCTTGCTGTTCCTCGGGAATGCCTGGCACATTCCTGCCCTGGTCTGGAATGTTCCTCCTGCAGATACCGGCAGGCCCTGTCCTCACCTCATCCCAGCCCTGCTGCCATTGTTATCTCACCCCTGCCTCTGTCTCTCTCATCGCCTGACAGCACGTATTTATCTGTCTGTGTCTATTTCCTCCAACAGAATACAAACTTTTTCACACAAAGAGCTTGTCTTATTTTTTTGTGTTTATTGCGTTAAAACCTAACATAAAACTTCCCATCCTTATTATTTTTAGCTCTACAAGTCAGTGACACCGTACACATTCACAATTCTGTGCACCCCTCACCCCTGTCTAGCTTCAGAACTTTCTCACCCTCTCACACTGAAACTCTCCACCCAATAGACACCACCTTCCTGCTTCCACTCTCCCAGCCCCTCCCAGCTCATTCCCCTTCCTGTCCTTTGGATTTACCTGCTCTGGATTTCTTCTATACAGAAAAATACACTGTTTTGTCTTTTGTGCCTAGCTTATTTTACTTAGCATAATGTTCTCAGGCTTCATCTTTGTAGTATATGTCATGTCAAGAGTTCCTTCTCTTTTTCTCCCCATATGGCCAGGGATGTGACCCGGGGCCTGGCACAGGCTAGAAAAGCACTCTGACACTGAGTTACATCCCCAGCCCCTGGATTCCCTCCATTTTTTAAGGCTGCATAATATTCTCTTGCATATGAATGCCATGTTTTGTTTATCTGCTTACATAGTAATGGACACGTGGGTTGCTTCGACCTCTTGATTACTGTGAATAATGCTGCTATGAAAGTGGGTATGTAAATAATCTATTTAAAACCTACTGGCAATTATCTTGGTTATTGTTATGGATTAGATCTAAAATGTCCTCCAAAGTCTCATGTGCCCAAAGGTGGGGCTTTGGAGAATGATTAGATTGTGAGGTGCTAGCCTCAGAGTAGATTAATCCATTGCTGGGCTCACGGCTGAACGTGCTGTTAGGAAAGGGCCTGGCTGGAGGAGGTAGTCATGGGGACCGTGGCTTTGAAGGCTGTATTTTTTTCCCTGGCTCTTTCCCTGTCTCTGCTCTGAGCTGCTGTAGCTCCTCTGTGCCCTTCTGTTACTGGGTTTGGGGTCTCTGGAGTGTCCTTCTGGAGTTGGTTTCTATGTTCTCTCTGTCCTGAGGAAAGAATTGGTCAAGACAAGCACAAACAGCAGCAAAGTTTTATTAAAGGTAGGAAAAGAAACAGGCTCTGCAGAGCAAGTTTGGGCCAAGTAAAATAGGAAAAGAAGTAAACCCTACAGCATGAGGGTGGGCTATCCACACAAGAGTGACAAAACCTCAATGTGGGCTGTTGTTTTTTTTTATTGCCCACTCCTCAGGCTGGCAGCAGGTCCAGGCCATCCTATCAAAACCCTCTTGAGTTCTCATGAGAAGTCCACATGCAGGGCTTTGGGAGCTGTTCTGTGCTAGTGTCCTGGGATCTTGCAGTTAACAGGTGACACCTACTTCCCTTGCCAGGTTTGCCATGCCCTATCTTCCTGCCCCATTTCCCCCTGAGAAGCACCTACTCCCACAGCTCTTTATGGGCTGCTGAGGGAGCAGAGGTCTCTGTCTTCTGTACCTTCTTCCAGCTGGAAGGGGCTGTAGACCTACTTACAGGGGATTATGTGCTCTCCACTACCTTGTTGGGGCTCACTGGCTGGGTTGAAGAAAGAAAAACCTGTTAGAAGACAATGAGAAAAGGGTTAGTGATTGTTAAGCTGTATGTCTGATGGGAGAAAGAAAGTAAATTTACTATTATGTTGGGGATCTAGAACCCAAATATGAGGAGCCGGTCAGATTTCCATGCTTCTTGTGGAGGACAAACTATGGCAAAGAGGGAGGTTAGAAAAATTATCGAGAGCCTGAGAGCCATGGCCTTAGCAAGATTACCCACATTGTGGATCTAATTAAAAACAGGAGCCTCAATACAGGTGCCCAGAGGGGTGAATTAGGGTCATTAGTGATTCTCCTGGAGAGTCTCAGAAATATCTTTCTTCTTAGTCCTGTGAAAATTCTAGCGACCATTTCCTGTGTAGGATTTTTATGGCTTGCACTGCATCCCTTGAGGAAGGACTAAAATGGTTCCTCTGGGATGGTTACTGGGAGTAAGTCTCAGGCCTTGAGGGGCTGCAGTACTGTCCTTCTTGCCTTCCTGTCAGCCTCTTGATTTCCCAAGGAGACATGTCTCTCTGGGGTCACTTGCAATGAATGGCAGTGACTTGCTTGGGAAGATGGACTACCTTTAACAGTTGCAGAATTTCCTGCTTGTGTTTATTGATAATTCTTATTAGTCAGCAAGCTCCTTCTTTCCAGATAGTTGCATATGGATGCAGCATTAGAAAGGCATATCTGGAGTCCGTATAGCTATTTAACTTTTTGCCCTTTCCTAATACCAATGCCCTGGTAAGTGCTATGAGCTCTGCCTTTTGAGCAGAGTTTCTGGGGAGGGATTTAGCTTCAGTGACCTGTTGCGAACTGACACCTGCATAACCTGTCTTTCAATGTCCTTCTTGGACAAAGTTACTCCATCAGTGAACCACACCTCCTCAGGATCTTGGAGGAGCAGGCCACCGATGTCCTGCCTGCTTGCATAGGTCTGGGAGATCACTTGTTCACAAGAGTGACTAACTTCTGGGTATGCAGGCATTAGAGAGACAGGGGTAAGAGTAGTGTAAGTTTTTATAATAACCTCAAGGGTGCCTAAGAGCATGGCCTGAAACTTGGCAAGCCTTTCCCCTGTTAACCACAAGTAACCTTTGGTCTCAAGAATCACTCTGACCTAGTGGAGAGTCAGGACTTCTGGTTTCTGTCCTAAAGTTAGTTTTGAAACTTCCCCCATTAGCATGGTTATAGCTGCTACTGCCCTCAGGCAGGTGGCCACCCAACAATCACTCCATTTAACTTTTTTGAAAAGTATGCCATTGGGCATGGTTCTTGTCCTCATCTTTGGGTCAAGAAACCCAAAGCAATTACTCTCTTTTCTGATATGTAGAGGAAGAAGGGTTTCCTCAAATCAAGTATCTTTTTATACCATGCAACAAGATCCACCTGTTGCTAATTAGGTCAGGAAGACATGGTATAGTCCCAACAGGTATGGTATGGTTTGTATCTAGAGGTCTCCCCAAAGCTTCATGTGGCAATGAGTGGGGCTATTTGGAGGTGGTTGGAGCTAGGGTGTGTGATGCTGGGATTAGAGTGTGTGATTACTAAATTAGTCCACTGATTGGTGTAGCATAGTTGTGGGTGTGGAAAATGGAAAGGCCCACCCCGGGTGTGGGTGGAACCACCTGAAAGGCAGTATCCTAAAAGGGATAAAAGGGAGAGGCAGGCTGCTGTTGCTGCTCCTGTTGCTTGCTGCTTGTTGCTTCCTGCCTGCCATGCCGTGAACTGTTTCTCCTCCACAATGCCCGTTTGCTATGCCACCCTGCCTTGGAGCCAACCAACTATGGACTGAAACTTCTACAAATTGTAAACTGAAATAAACTTGTCCTCTTTTAAATTTGGGTGTCAGGTATTTTGTCTCAGCAAGGAGAAAATGTAACTAAGACAGGGTAAAATCCATTTTGGCCTTTGCCCAAATTTGAGAATTGCTCTTAATTTTGCTAGTAAATCTCTTTCTAGAAAGGAAGTAGGATACTGTGGGACAATTAGAAACTCATGGTTAAATATTTGTCCTTCAAAGGGACACATCAGAGCAGAAGTAAAGAATCTCTGGCTAGGGGACCTCTTGACCCCAGCTATGACTATAGATCTAGGAGGGGCAGTTCCAGAGAAGTAAATCAAGACAATGAAGTAATTGAATTGGCTAACCCATGATGTCCATTGTTACGCAGGGTTCCTCACAGGAAATGGTGATGTCCATGAACAGGGGCATTGTAGGCTTTCTTGGGCCTCTTCAGAGCAGGAAATGAAGATTTGGGCTGGCCTAGACCCATTCTGGGAGCAGGGACAGTAAACCCTCCAGTACCATGAGTCAGTCGCATTGGCTGCCTCACACACAGAGTAAAGCCCAGGCAGTGGCTTGTAGCTGTGTACTTCTTGCACTTGATTATGCTTGGATTTTATGCTAGATGATTTGGGTGAGTTTAAAACATTGCCAATTGCAGCTGCTATAATGTCAGCTCTTCTCTTTTGATCCTCCTCCAGATCCTGATTATTGAACACAGAAAAGGCCATGTCCAGCAATTGGGCCATAGGTGTCTGGAGACCCATCTGAAGTTTCTTCATGGAACAGATGGGAGATCCCCATATCCTCCTGAGAGACAGATAGGGATTTGAGGACAGGATCATCGAAGATATCTCTCTCTCCTCGGGGGCCACCCTAAATACCACTGTTTCTGGGCTTTTCCTGAGATTATCTAAAGGGTCACAAAAGCCTGAACAAAAGGGATTTCACTCCATCTTCTATCTTTTAAGCAGAAAGAGTTTAACTAAAAAATAGTGTCATAATTTAAACTGCCATCTTGTACTCATCTCTCACTGTTTCCTAGTTCATATTGAACGTAAACCATATTGCAATAGTAGGTAAGCTATTCCTTTTAAAAATAGAGTCAAAACTTTCCCACTGATCAAGTGGTGAAGTAAGTGGAATCTGCGGGACATGGTTTGTGAGGTTTCCCATGGCTCATCTTGGGACCTATAAAGTGAGACAAGTGGGTCTCCAGTCCTTAGGATGGCACCTGACACAGAAGGAGGAGAACCGATGAGCCTACAAAGCATCTTTGGTGAGATGCAAGTATTCACTAGATAGACATCTGTCCAAAGCTAGGATGATGCCAGTATCTTTCATAGGAGCATAGAAGAAAACTCTACCGAGGGCTTTTTGGCTTTTTGTCTCCATACCAGGGCCTATTAAATCCTTAGGGAGACGGGGTTGAACTGCTCGATGGCTCTGTCCAGTCCTTTGAGACTCCCGTGAGATTGGGGAGAGCCCCCCCACAGGATTCCCTTATCTACCATTGAGCCACTTGATGGCTCTATTTAAGCAGGGTGGAGCCACTTGGAAACAGTATCTCTCTCTCTCTTTCTTTCTTCCTTCCTTCCTTCCTTCCTTCCTTCCTTCCTTCCTTTCCTTCCTTCCTTCCTTCCTTCCTTCCTTTCTTTCTTTCTTTCTTTCTTTCTTTCTTTCTTTCTTTCTTTCTTTCTTTCTTTCTTTCTTTCTTTCTTTCTTTCTTTCTTTCTTTTTTTCTCTCTCTCTCTCTTTCTTTCTTTCTTTCTTTCTTTTTTTTCCCCAAGGAAAAAACCTTTAAAAATCCTAAGACTGAAGATGGCTCTACCTTCATCTCACAGTCACTTGAGTTCACCTTTACTCGCTGTTCTTTTGCTCTGCTCAGGCCATCAGGCAGACATTTCTAAACTACCTGTGTTTTGTTAGAAGAAACAAGGAAGGCGTCTAGTCTAAAAGAAAAGAGGGAGGAAGCTGACATGTTTTCTAAAATCAGAGGCTAAGCTCCTATCTACAAGGGCGAGATTTTTCCAGTGGCCATGAGGTTATTTGAAATCAAGCAAGGTGGAACACATGTAGCGGACCCAAAATGGCAGCCAGTCATGTGACAAGGCAAGATGGCAACCTAATCAAGATACCACCCTGAGAAAGAAATGGTCATTGGAGGCCTAAAGCACAGATGAGTTTTGAGCACAAAAAGGAGTAAATTGGGGTAGGCACTACTCAGGCAGGCTATCATGTTACCAACAGCTAATTTTCCCCTAAAGAGTGAGAAAGCTGAGAAAAGTATCACAGAACACATGAGGTCAAATGGCATAAACTCTAGGTTACATACATGGTACCTAAACATTCTGTTCTGCAACTGGGTTAATAACAAGCTCTCTGGCTGTTCTTTACCAAAAACAGGAAAGAGAAAAAAGGGGAGATGAACTTGAAGTGGGGCTGCAGGCTTACTATAGCTGGAAGAAAAACACTGAGGCCATGGATTTTCCCCAATCCCACATGCTGGGAAACTCAGGAAACAATTCCTGGTGCCATGAAAAGTCTCCCAGTTTCCCCGGCCTAGGGGAAAGAGAGAAAAAAACAAAAACACAAAAAGGTGCCCAAGGGCCTTACTTACTCTCCTTGGCTGGCTTGTCAAATATGTTACCAGATTTTGGGGAGCTAGAGTCTCCTTCTGGAGCTGGTTTCTTCATTCTTTCTGTCCTAAGCAAAGAATTAGTCAAGACAAGCACAAACAGTAGCAAAGTTTTATTAAAGGTAGGAAAAGAAACAAGCTCTGCAGAGCAAGTTTGGGACAAATAAAGTAGGAAAAGTACACCCTACAGCATGAAGGTAGACCATCTGTACAAGAGAGAACACAGTGGCAAAAAATGTGGGCTGTTGTTTTTGTATCACTCATTCCTCAGGCTGACATCAGGTCTAGGCCACCCTATTGAAAATCTGCTTGAGTTCTCCTGAGAAGTTCATGTGCAGGGCTCTGGGAACTGTTCTGTGCGTATATCCTGGGATTTTGTAATTAACAGGTCACACCTACTCTTCCAGCCAGTTTTGCTGTTCCCTAATCTCCTGTCTCACTTCAGCTATGATGGTTCTGCACTGGGGCCAGCTGACTGTGGACTGGAACCTCTGAAACTATAAGCCAAAATCAACCTCTCCTCCTTTTAAATTGTGGATGTCCGATATTTCCCCCAGCCACAGGGAAGTTGACCAATACAGTTATATACCCAAAAGAAGAATTGCTAAATCTTATAGTAATTCTGTGTTTAATTGAGGAACCACCGTACCGTTTTCCATAGCAGCTATACCACCTTACCAGCAGAGCACAAAGTGTCCAGTTTCTCCACACTCTTGCCAACACTTGCTATTTTTGGTTTTTCATTTTTTGTTTTTGTTTTTATGTAGCCATCTCTGGGGAAAACACTTTGTGTTTTCTACAACACAATTCTCCAGCTATCCAAACTCATACTGGAAGTCCTACAGTAGTTCAGGTCTGACACGACCCCAAGTTAGCACAAGCTACAATACGGTTAAGGGCTCAGTGCCACGCAACTGCCATCCATCAGACACCAGTTGCATTTCTGGGCCCCTCATACTCCTGACCAATTGGCTATAAATTAGGGTTTTCCATAGCCCCTCCTTGGATCATTTGCAGGAGTGGCTCAAAAAGCTCCAGGAAATACTTACATTTACACATTTACTGTGAAGGCTGTAACTCAGGAACAGCCAGATAGAACAAAGGTCAAGGCACGGGGGCGCCCTCTGCAGGCACTGCACCCTCATAACACCTCCACGTGTTCAACTGCTAGGATGCCCATCCAATCTCTGGTTTAAAAGTTTTATAGAATTTAACCATTAGCGTGCGCTTTGAAGTTCCAACCTTCTAAGTACTTCTTCCTGGTAACAGCCCCATCCTATGGCTGCCTACAGATCCCACCCTAAGTCACTTCATTAGCACAAACCCTGAGGTGCTTTAATAAAAGGCCTAGTTCATTACGAATAACAAAAGACTCTAGCACTTAGGAAATTCCACAGGTCTTGGGAGCTCTGTGCCAGGCCCTGGGAACAAAGAACCAATATATTTCCTTTCTATTCTTTCTTTCTTTTGCTAAAATCATAGCTGTAGCAAACTATTATATACTTAGGCCACTTTTTCAGGAAGTGAGTGAAATCCCCAAAGGACAGATTGCTACATTTTCACTGGCAAATGACATTGCTCTATCATTTACTGACAACCTTATAGTTTCAGCATGCTGTTCTTCTTTTATTAGTATATGTTTGTGATACATCATGAATACATCGATAGTGGGTTGTTGGTACACATGCAAGTCACATCTGTGAAACTGCAGCCCTAACTCTTCTATGAAAATATATAATCAGAAGTGCCTCCATCTTAGACTGTAGTCCACCTTAGGTGGCCCATCCTGAACCCACTGAACTTACAGCCCACTGAACTTACGGGAAATGCCTGCTCAGTTTAAACTCTGGGAACATAATTATAGACCAAGATAGCTCATCAACAGCCAAGGACCTTCTGTTCCCCACACCCTCTCCTCTCCTGCGCTTCCCTCCCTTTGCAACCCTGCCCAGCAGCTCCTCACACCCTTCGCGACACTTAAACTAGCCAATTGGGATAGACTGTGAACCTTCAACC
The DNA here is from genome assembly GCA_004026905.1 of Hystrix cristata. NCBI lineage: Eukaryota > Metazoa > Chordata > Mammalia > Rodentia > Hystricidae > Hystrix > Hystrix cristata. Next base: position 28,460 of record PVJO010014670.1, on the reverse strand, counting down.
CAGCCAATGGGGAGAAAGGTCAGCTGCTTCTCACCTATTAGGGATAAAATGAGTCTGCTGCAGCCTCCCTGTGTGCTTGCCACCTTGCCTTAGACATGCTGTTCATCCTTCTGCAGAAGTGAAGAAACCTAAAAACCTTGCCTGATCGAGATTTCTCGATGTCTGAGTGCTTCATTATCTGCACCAACAAACTGAGTCTGGGTGCTTATCTCCAACACATCTTATTTCTTTTTACAGCCCCTTCCCTTCACTGCTCCATCTCTTAGTCCCCCAGATATGTTCCTTATTACCGTGGTTTTGATTTGCATTTTCCCCCGATAGTGACATTGAGCATCTTTTCATGTGATTAGAGGAGTGTCTATTCCAGTCTCTTGGTCAGACAGGGAAAGAAGATTGGTCTTGTTTTTATGGGTTGTAGGAGTTTTCTGTAAAAGTTGAGAGATATAGATACAGAGAGTGAGTGCGTGCGTGCGTGCGTGTGTGTGTGTGTGTGTACATAGTACAGTATACAGTTGGGGCTAAAAGGCCATTTCTGAACCTGAACAATGCCACAGGGCCAACCCCTGTGCCCTAAGGCTTACTCCCAGAGGCAGAGATAAGAAAAGCACACACTCCTGAGCCTGCCCTAGAAAAATCCCAAAATTCCAAACCAGGGCGCATGCGCATGTGCCAGGCCTCCTGCGTGACGTACAGTAATCTTTCTTCACTGGGAGCACACTGAAGGTTCATGCAGATGAGCTACACCTCATACATTCCAATTATAACAGTGCAGATTATGGGAAAGGACGCGTACAAACAGACACAGCTGACCTTACTCAGCACGCTGTCAATCACGCCGTTAGTCATTCTCTGGAAGGCCTGATGGGCGGTGCCCTGAGGGAAGGCCCTCAGCAGTCCTGCCATGTTCCTTTCTGCTGTTTTGAGCCTGCTCCTTCTGAGCAGACTGTTGAGGTAGGAGAGTAGGGCGTGGCAAAAGCCGGCTGGGAAAGTATGTGTGACCTGTTAATTACAAGATTCTCAAACAGATGCAACTTCTCGGAAGAAGGGCCTAGACCTGCCATCAGCCTGAGGGCGAGATCGGGACACTGCCTCCCAGGACCCGGATGTAGAAATTCTCGCGGGGTTTTTTGAAGTCTGGACACTATAAAGTAAAGGAAGCCGTGAGGAGCTGGTGATACCTTTCCATGGTAACTGGCACCACGTCTCTCGTACGTGGTACATATTTTTATTTTCTTTTTTTCACTTATTCTTTATTTGGCCCAAACTTGCTCTGCGAAGCTAGATCCTCTACCAATCTCTAATTTGCATTTTTAATAAACTTTGTCACCATTTTTGGCTCATTTCATTCAGTTCTTCGTTCGAGGTGAGAAGAACCTAGAATCTAACTCCAGAAGCAATGCAGAACCCAGTAATGTTTATTTGGAATACAGTTGCTGATAACACTATCGCCTAACTAAACTTCGCTACTGTTTCCCTACTGTCACAGGCCACACCTGAGTCTTTATTCATCTCGCACAAGAATTTAGAAACCCGGCTGGGACCCATCACCCATGGTAAAGTGTGTGTTGTTGTTAAACTCTTTGCATATTCTGGACATAAGCCCCACCTGAGATATTTGGAAATATTTTCTCCCATTCTGTGGGTGGTTTTTGCTCTCTGCTGATGGTGTCCTTTGGTACACAAAAATTGTTAATTTTGATAAAGTCAAATTTATCTATTTTTTTCTTTTGTTGCCTGTGATTTTGGGGTCAAAGCCAAGAAATCACTACCAAATCCAGTGTCATGAGGATTCGTCCTATGTTTTCTTCCAAGCTCTCTGGTGGTAGCTCTTTTCTTTCAGGACTTTGGTCCGTTTTGAGTTAGTTTTCACACTGCACTGCTCTAATGCGAGGAAATGTCTGGCAAGCAGGAGCTATGTCAGCGTTGTGGTCTGTCCCTGGCCTGCGTGATGTGTCCCCCTCCGGCGGCCTGGTGTCAGTCCTGCTGGGGCACCTCGGCTCAGCGGGCTTCTCCTGCCCCCGTGTCAAACTGTATTTACATTCCTGGGCCAGTTTATCCCATTGGCTGCACATTGCCTTAAAAGAAATAAAAATAAAAGTTTGCTTCATTTACTTTACATTTTGCTTTGGTCCGAATGTGTCCACAAAGCTCCAGTGTTGGAAACTTAATTCCAGTGTGACAGTGTGGCAAGTGGGGCCAAATGGGAGGTGTTCAAGTGACGGGGCCCTGTCCTCATGCGTGGATGAAACGCCAATTATGGCAGAGTAGGGGCTTCGAGGACCTTCTCCTCTCCTGTAATCCCCGCCCCACTCCTACCTGTGCCATACCCCCGACCATGCTATCCCGCGGCCCCTGCACCTGGGACTTTCCTGTCTCTAGAACCATAAGCCAAAGAAGTTTTTCTTCTTTATAAAGTACCCAGTCTGGATTCTGTTGTAGCACAAAATGGGCTAGGATGCATCTATTTCATTCGTTTATTTGTGCATTCATTTAGCTTTGCACTTATTAATTTAACAGATATTTATTGACCACCTACTGTTTGCCAGGCACACATTAGATTAAAACTATTGAAATGACGAGATGATTGAGACAGAGTATACATCCGCCTTTAATGCTAAAGATGCTGCCATGTACTTTCAATAAGATTTTCCTTGTTTCATGCATCACATGATTGCCTGAAGAAGTAACTGAAATGATATGTTGGCAAAACGGAGACTTTAGGATTTCTGAAGTTGACTATGAAACAATATATAAGAGAATTCAGTAGCTGTTATGCATTTTAAAAATTTTCTTTGGGTAGTTCAATGACAGTAAATGAACTACTGAAAATAAAAATTTATAGGTTCTTAGCTCTGTTTGCAGCATTTTCACCACTGACTTGAATAATGACTGAGAAAGTTTTTAGTTCCTTCCAAGGATGTCATGTTGAGACAATCAATGCCGGTTTCCACCTCCTGACTTCAAGTGCCTGGAGGGGCTGGTACCCAGGATGCTTTAGTAAGGACCAGGTGGGGTTTTCCATTTAGGCTGGATGAAAAAAGCCAGCCACGGGCTCCAGGAATGTGGCAGCCTGTCTGCACAGTGGTACATTAAAGGGGGTAGTGTAAGTAGAAGCATTAGGTGACCCATGATGACAAATATTACACATTTTATCAGCAAAGGTCTTGGGATTTTGTTGTCTCCAAGCCCAGGTGAGCCACCTTCAAGACCATGGCGGTTATAAAGGCAAGTCCTAGCTCAGAAGGGTAGAGGGAAAGCAGTAGAAAATCAGCAGAGTAATTGCTGCATCCCAGGGCCACTGATGGGTACTCAGATCTGGGGTGAATGCTCGAGCAGAAGAGGATCCGGGCATCTTGCGGTGTTTCCCAGTGGAGAAGCTGGTAGACATGGCCCTTCCCCGGCCGTCAACGCATGCTCACCGGTGCTCAGTCAGGCAGTGCCATGTGCCCCGGTGCACTTGGCTGTTTCATAACAAATGTCAGGCGGCCAATAACCCAAAAGGAGGCAGTGACGTGGCCTTTGGAGTTACCCAGGCAGGTCGCAGGGACCACCCACTTCATTATATTACTGTGCTTTATGACACTTCACTGGTACTGATTTTTACAAATTGTAGGGCTGTGGCATCCTTGCACAAGAAGTCTACTGTGCCACTTTCCCACAAGCCTGATGACTGTCAGCACTTTCTCGTGATACTGCATTTTTAAATTAAGGTGTGTATGTTATTTTTTATTTTTTTATTTTTTTATTTTTGGTGGTGCCGGGGATCGAACTCAGGCCCTTGTGCTTGCAAGGCAAGCACTCTAATCACTGAGCTAAATCCCCAGCCCCTGTATGTTATTTTTTAGATATAATGCTGGCGCACACATGATAAACAACAGTATGAGCATAATTTTATATGTATTGGGAAATAAAACAGATCTGTGTGACTTATTTTGTTGTGACATTTCACGCAGTGGTCTGGAATCGAACCCGTCATTTCCGAGGTGTGCCTGTCCCTTCTCACGGTAATGGGCATTATTCACCGTTGTCTTTTCGGTCTGGCTTCATCTCCCATGTGGAGGCCTGGAAGCTGTTTTTAAAGAGCACTTTTGTGGTGAATGGGACTGCTGCGTACGGTTGTGCAGGCTGTTCGCCGTGCGCCTCTGGAGGGGGAGTGGTTCTCAGATTACAGTCCTTGCGTGAATGGCACCAGCATCGCACTAGCATCACATGTAAACTTGCGAGAATGCAAATTCCTGGGCTCCATGCTGATCTAGTCAGTGATGGCGAAACTTTTAGAGCTTTCAATAATAACAAACAGCCCACTTGTGGCCATGCGTGCCACATGGCTGTAGGTGATTCTCTTGCGAGCTGAGATTGGGCGGCCCTCACATCCTGGGCAATAGTGTCTCCAGCTTTAGAAATGGTTGGTGAACACAAACACAGGTAGCAGCCTTGCTTTGGGTCATCCTAGATTCTTTTATGTGGCTGTTTGCAAGGTACGGGGCATTTTCAGAAGGACCGCCAGACTGGGGCCCTCGCACCCAGACGGAAAGCCCTTCCTGGGCGGCCCCGAGGAGCCAGCATACTGCCAGACTTCATACCTCTCTTCCCCAGCTCCTCGAGCCCCTTCCCCTACCTCAACCCACCCCCAGCTATCTTTCTTTATAGCAAGAGATGCTTCTGCAGCCCCCGCAGGCCCGTCAGGCCCATCAGCCCCACTTAGCTGAGGAGCCTCGGTTTTTCCTGCAAGGACCTGACCCCTGTCCGGGCTCTGGTGCTTCTCAACTGTATTTCGAACTAGCGACACACACTGGTGTGAGCTAAGCCCAGCTTCCGTCCAGCCTCATTCTCTCCGACCTTTGTCCAAGGAAACATCAGGGCACTATCACGACACCACCAGGGTTTGTGGGCAGCAGGGTGGGCGGGGTCCCGGAGGATGTGCCCTTGTCAGGCCGAGTGCCAGCCCACCCGTCCTCAGGGTCACTGGGTGGCAGTGCCCAGGGGTCAGTGGCAAAGTGACCTGTCTGGGACAGTGAGGGTGAGCACTGGGGGTACAAGGACTTTCTGAATCCCCAAAGTCCTCTCTCTTGGCGCCTAATCGTGCTGGGTGTCTCCGTGGATATGGGTGATGCAGGGCAGCAATATTCAGTGGGGTTTCGTCCTCGTCAGCACCTCTTGTAGTGTCCCCTGGGTGGTCAGCCCTTCCAGAGTGGCTACTGCGTGTTAGTCACTCTCACAAAACCTGAGACTCCCCGTTGGGGCAGGAGGAGCAGGAGCACCCTGGTTCTTCAGGGCTGCCGGGCCCAGGCCTGATCTGCCAGCCAAGTGATATGCCTGCTGATGTTTGTCACGGTCTATCCTGCATGGACCCAGCTTGGCTTCTAAACCCAAGTTCAGGCTCTCATTTGGATCTCTGTGTAGACTCTTTAGTTGGATATGGCCCAATGCAGCAGACGAAGGTCTCCCACTCAGCAAGACCCTTCCATTTTGGTGTTACATGGCTAGTTAGCAAACACATTTTCATTGTCTCAGATACAAATGTCAAGGCAGGCACACTGCCTTTAAAGGGAGGTCATAAAAAGCACCTGTTGAACCTGAAGCCCCAAGAGCCTCAGCGGTGGGCTGACAGATGGCCTCAACTGTGTGCTCATCTCCATCCTGGAACCCGTGAAGGATCCTGTCCACGGAAAATGAGTCTTGCAGGGAAGCATATCACAACATCTGCGGGGGCCAGAAACCACTTGTGATAAGAGGGGACAGACAGTGGTGACCGCAGTGAGGGGAAGGATGCGATCCTGGCAGCCACATCTGCAGAGAGGGGCCAGGAGCCGCATGCCACTGTGGCCTTTGCAGAGTCCCTTTCCCTAACCATGGAGAAAGAACTAGTGCCACGTACACTGACTCTAGCCCAGAGGAGCTGATGTTGGCCCTCTGGCCTCTAGAACTAAAGGAGAATTGTTTGGCGTGTGGTGGTTTCTGTGTGGTTGGTGTTTTTCTCTTTTCCTCCATGCTGAGGATTGAACCCAGGGCTTGGCATGTGCTAAGCAAGTGTGCTACCACTGAGCCTGGCCCCCAGTCCAGTTTGTGGCATTCTGAGCCACTGCATTTGTGGTCATGTGTTTTAACAGCTACTCTGCTTGGACTCTCCAGTGTCCCCTCTGTCTGCGCAGCCCAGCAGTTACTCTGGGCCCACTGAGCCGGCCTCCTTTCTGACCTTGCAGTCTTCTTCTTTGGGAAACTGTCCAATCTGCTGCAGCCAGGGCCACTTTGTCTCTCTCACCACGGCCTCTCCTGGCGGGTATGATGCTGGGTCCCGCTACTACCCCGGGTGCTCTTGCCAAGCTGGGCCACCATGCTTGGCACTGTGGACCAAGTTGCCAAGTGTGGCCTGGATGGCCAGGGCTGCCTAACCAGATGCCAGCACAGTAGGTTTGGGGGTTTCTGATGCTGTTTCCCAGAGCCTTCAAAGCACCCAGGCTGGTCTCCTGCCGTCGTTCTGTGTCCCTGGAAATCATCCCACATGTGGGTTTATACAGCAGGAATAGTGTAGTGGGAACTGTTTTTGTGATCGAGATAAAATCAGACACATTCCAGGCATTGCCCACAGTGTCTCCCAAGCCAAGATAGAGCTCTTTGAATATTTATAATTCTGCACAGAAAAGCCTTCCGGGTACCAGGAACTCAAGCCTGGCTCCCAGCAGCTCCACAGAGCTCTGCAGGCCAGGACCAAGAGGGACCTCACGGGACAGGAAGAGGGGACCTTTTAGCAGTGAGAGTAAGCGATGCTAAAAGAACCCTGGGAACATTTGTATTTTAAGTTGGGAAGAGCCTGAGAAAAGATCAGCAAAAGTCTCTATAGGAAAAAGGTTTTGCTTCTTTTTTTTTTTTTTTTTTTTTTTGTGGTGCCGGGGATCGAACTCAGACCCTTGTGCTTGCAAGGCAAGCACTCTAATCACTGAGCTAAGTCCCCAGCTGCTTCTTATTTTATGATAATAAAAACTTATGAAAATTTGCTTAGGGATTCTATCAATAAAAACAATTAACCAACTACAGACCTGTTGGTTTAAACTGAAGGCCACTTTTTATTATTTTAGAAAATGCTTATTTTCAGTTACAGTGTAATATGGGAAAGACATGGTTATGGCACAAAAATCATGTTTTAGTAAGAATTTTGTAAATATAGGAGATAACTTTTATTCAACAAATATCTTCAAATATAGTACTTTCTAGAAATAATTCATTGCTTTTAGTGTAATTTAAATAGCTAAGTGGCCAGGAAAAGTCTTTTCATGACATTTTGTAATGTGAAGGGGGAAAAATTGTCTAGGCAATAAGAAATCGTAGAGTGAGTAGACCCACGATTTGCAGTGTAAAACAGAAGTAGGAAGACAAATACATTCCCTGACTTTTTCTTTTCTTTTCTTTTTTTCTTTTGCAGTGCTGGGGATGGAATCGATGGCCTCCTGCATGCTAGGCAAGCATTCTACTGAGTTACATTCCCCAGCCACCATTTCCTGACTTTAAACATACAATGTTCATACATTTTATCTAAAATATCCTGAACTAATGGCAGGAATTGATTGATCTTTACAAAAAATATTTACCTTCCTTAGTCATAAAGTACCTTCCAGAAGTATTTACTGTGGTGGAGATCCATGAATTAATGTTTCAAGTATCAGAAGGAAAAGTTCAAAAGAAAAAAGAAATCTCAGAAAAAAAGACTATTCAGTAATAGTAAAGAACTACAGGAAGTGTTAGTAATAATAGTAACCCAAACTTAAAACAGACATAAACCACATTTTTAAAATTTTTATTTTTTGCAGTGGTAGGGATTGAACCCAGGGCCTCACACGTGCTAGGCAAATGTTTAATCAGTGAGCCACACCCCCCAACCCAGCGTGTGGGTTAATTGTAAATATGGTGATGTTTGAATTAACATCCATAGTTCCTATCCTAGGTACTCTTATATAAGAACTCTAGGATCTATCCACTTAATTATCCAGACCAAAGAAAGCCAGACTATGCTAGAAATATGCTGGTGTGCTCTTTTCTCCTTTCTCTTGGGAAAGTTAAGTACCTTTTTGGGTCAATTTTATGAAAAAAATAACTCAGTGAAATGAAGCTTAGAAAGTGAGTGAAAATAAATACTTCAGAATTTGAAAAATGGATTTTGTTCCTGTGACTATAGTGGTGTTAACATTTTAAAATCACTACAGATTGTGTCAGGGTCAACAGATGACCATGCTTCTAAAAACACGGATGTAAGAAGTAACTTTGTGTAATACCGCAGATAGAATATTGTGTGTATAAATATAATAGGTACGACACCTGAGTTTTGTTTTTTTTTTTTTTTGTTTGTTTTTTTTGGTGGTGCCGGGGATTGAACTCAGGCCCTTGTGCTTGCAAGGCAAGCACTCTAATCACTGAGCTAAATCCCCAGCCCAATGACACCTGAGTTTTAAACTAAACTTAGACACTTTAAATTTTTCCTGTTAGAAGAAAATTAGCATCAGTAAAACGTCAAAATTAACAGGATAGAAAAAATGTCAGGAATCTTGTCCAGAGGGAGAGGCAATTTCTAATTTTATTATACATTTCAATGCCTAAAGTGATTCATTAAATAGAAAGCAATTCCATACTCCCCATGAGGGACCAGGAGCCTCACCTTCAGGATGCAGGTACTTCAAATAGCAGCATAACGCCAGACATACTTTTGTTTTTCACATGACTTGAAATTAGTATACTAAGTGCCAGGAAAATTCCATAGGCAATGCTCTGTTGTAAAAATCTTACTTCTTAATAAATTAATGTTTTTTAAGTAGGTGGATCTAATTTTGCATTCCTATACCCATGGACTAAATGGGTCAACTGGGCTGTGTTCAGTTAAACAGCCAATATTTTCATGAACATATGAATTTTAAAATGTAAACGTGTATCACTCGTTTCTTCATTGCCACTCAAAATTAAATTGCGGGTAAACAGGAAGCCTGTTATTATTCACATTTATCACAATAAAGAACTAAGGAAGTATTCCCATTCATGCTGTGAGCTGACTTGGGCTCTCTGATGGTTGTTACTGCAGTTGCTAGAAGGAGGGAAGGTTTTTATCAGAATGCTTTTCACTGGGAGAGATCAGTCCCGCTGCTTCCACCGTGTGTGATGAGTTAGAAAGCATGCATGTAGAATGGCCCGAGATGCGTACCAGGCCAGGAGAACTGAGGAAAGTCATTCAAATTATTTTCCAAAGGGCTTAATTCTGCTTCCACGATATGTATGGAAAGTTAATGTTTTTCAGGCCTTCCTAGGTGGTTGACTGTCCAGTGGGTCCTGTGGCAAGCAGAACACACCAATGAACTATCTGTGTTTGATTCACAAACAAAACCAGCTGTGTACAGAGATTTCAGCACTGGAAACCACACTCTCTTCATCAGATTGTTAGTGTATCACCCTTCATAACACACAACAGAAAGTATGTTGTGGAGAGTGGCCCCAGTGAATCATCAGGAAATTAATTTATAAAAAGAAATGAATTATACGAGAAAGTAAAAAACTTTTGCTGAATAAGGACGAACAATGCCCAGTAGAAGTTGGAGGTGAACAGTGTGGGTAGAGACAGCTCAACATTACTATCAGTTCGTAAACAAGTGATGAGCTGGGCCTCCCAGCAGCTCTTCGGCTGCACCCTCTTCCCACTCCATCATAAACAGCACCTGTGTGGGTGGAAAACAGGGTGACCCCCCCATCAGCACCGCTGGCCCACAAGCCATAAACCCAGACACTTTTATTTATGCTTTAGAAAGCAAACAGGCTGGCCACAAAAAATGGTTAGGAAACGTGAAGTGCTTTATTTTGTACTGTTTTCTTAAAAAAATGTAGATCATCACTGATGCATCCGTATAAACGATTTTCCTGGCAACAGTAGTTAACTTTGAACTGCTCATTCAAAAATCTCACAACTTCCAGCATTTGAAGTGCACTTGACTTTCCCCCTGCTTTTATTTTATATAGGACATTCTCATACAGTTTAGCTGACTGGTGAAGAATTTCTTTTAAAAACTAAGTTCAAACCAACATCCTGCGAGTCAGCAGCGTCCATTTTAACAGAACCACTGTTCCTGAAAGGAAGAGGGGGAAATGGGCATACCTGTACCATTCAGATCAAAGCACGAAATATTTAAAAAATAAATACCTACGGCATACCCGCCACACCTTTATGTCAATTTCCTCAGCGTTGCAAAGTTCTCTCAAGTGTCCCTGCCTCCCCACCTGCCTTCCACCAGCAGCCCCTGTGGCCCTGTCTCGCTGGATCCGCCTCCAGAGGGTAACTGCTCTTTGTCACTTGTCATGAAGCCTGCAGTCTGTCATCCTGATCTTCACATGCAATTTCAGAAACTCAAATGACACTATGTGGACACACTAAATCTTTTTTTAGTGCAGTTTGGCAAATATCCCAAATGAAATTCAACTCTAAGTTAAAAGTATCAAGCAGCGATAGAGCTAAGTGCGTCTTGGCGAGCTTAGCGACAGAAAACCCAATTGTCCGGGGGCCGAGGGGGCTGCAGACACCTGTCACTTTATCACAACAGCGCAGTTACCCAGAGAGACCAGGGGAGCCCAGAGGCCCCTCTGCAACCAGGCTGCTGTGTGGCTGCGAATCTTAAAGGCCACCACCCCCACCCAGCCACCCATCCCCCACTTCGCCTGCACCTCCCAGTCTCAGAAATGCTGGTATCATCCCCCTAGAACTCACAGTGCTAAGAACAGCAAGCATTAAACACGGATCCCTGACCCACTGATTCTCTCCACCTTCTCCTTCCTGGGACTCCAGCGCGCTCTCCATTTCAAGATCTGATGATTTGAACCGCCCTTTGATTTTGGTTTCCAGAAAACAAGGTGTCACAAAGCTGTCCGCAGAGACCACGGCTAGATGGTCAGGTCCCCCGGTTTGGCCCGCCGGCTGCTGGCCTTGCTGGCCCTCCCGGGGTCCCCGGGGAGCAGGGGCGGGGTCTCCGCCTCCGGGGTGCCAGGCCCGGCGCTGCCCTCCAGGCTGCCGCCGCTGCGGTCCCCGGGCTCGGCCTCCTGCGCCCAGCTCTGAGCCGTCGCCTGCAGGGCGCGGCCTTCCCCGTGCGCCTCGCCCCGGGCCACCGTTCTGAAGTCTGCGGCCGGCAGCGGGGCCCCGGGGTACGCCGCGGCCGCCGCCTGCGCGGGCGCGGAGGAGGAGTCCGGGTAGCAGGGCGGGAACCCGACGGTGACGGCGGCCGGGCCGGGGCGCGCCGCCAGGGGCAGGGGCTCCGGGAAGCCCAGCTTGGCCTCGGGGCCGAGGGAGCTGGTCACTCCCTGCTTGAGCTTCTTCCAGCCCAGGTGGTAGATCTCCAGCATGTTGAGCACGAGCGACGCGCAGGCCACCGCCAGCATGAAGAGGATGAAGATGGTCTTCTCCGTGGGCCTGGAGATGAAGCAGTCCACCGTGTTGGGGCAGGGCCAGCGGTCGCAGCGGTACAGCGGCTGCAGCTGGAAACCGTACAGGAAGTACTGCCCGGCGATGAAGCCCACCTCGAAGAGCGTCTTGAAAATGATGTTGAAGACGTAGGTGCGCAGCAGCGCCCCTGCCAAGGGCACCCGGGCGGGATCCTTGCGCCCAGGGGCCGGCTCCTGCGCGCCCGGCCCGCCCCGCGGTGCCCGGGCCCGCGCGGGGTGCTGGTCATCCCTCCTCAGCTGCTCCTCCTCCGACTCCTTCTTCTTCTCTTCCATGCGCACGAGGTGCAGCACGTGGCCCAGGTAGATGAGCGTGGGCGTGGACACGAAGATGATCTGCAGCGCCCAGAAGCGGATGTGCGAGATAGGGAAGGCACGGTCGTAGCAGACGTTCTCGCAGCCCGGCTGCTGGGTGTTGCAGGTGAAGTCGGACTGCTCGTCACCCCACACCTCCTCGGCCGCCGCCCCCAGCACCAGGATCCGGAAGATGAACAGCACCGTCAGCCAGACCTTGCCGATGACCGTGGAGTGCTCCTGCGCGTTCTCTAGTAGCCGCCCCAGAAAGCTCCAGTCGCCCATTGCTCCAAATTCCTAACCTGTAAGGGGACATCGCACGGGAGGTTAGCGCGGCAAGCTGGGGATGCCTGCCGCCCCGGCCGTCAGGCGCGATGGTGCCCGAACAGCTTCATCAGGCAGCTGGGGAACCCTTCAAAGGTGTCCTCCCCATCCTCTGGTTCAGTCAGCCTCAGACCGAAAATCCTGGGGGTACATTATTCTCTACACAATGTACATGGTACTAGGCGTAGTGAGCGATCTAGAGACGATGTAAAGCATACAGAAAGGTGTGTAGAGCTCCGATGCAAATTCTGAGCATCCTTGGATTTTGGTACCTGCAAGCCAGTTCCCCAGGGGTTCTGAGAGACAAGCGTCTTCACCTCCCCATGATCATGGCCGGTGGGACAAAATCAAGGCCTACAGCACAGGGGTACTACGGGGCAGCTGCCACACCAGGCAGGCGCTGGCTGGCGCAAGTAAAATGCGTGGCCCTCTGATTTCAGGAATGAGGAAACCAGAGCTAGAAGGAGAAAGGACTTCTCCTTGTTAGTTCCTCCCCACAGCCCTCTCTCCCAGCCAGCGGGCCCCACAGGAGCTCTGGGACCCCGCAGGCAGCGGCAGCAATTTCTAATCCCCTTTAGCTCCTGTGGGATCACAGCGACCTCACCCTAACTGCTGTCATTCCCACACCACTTTGTGACTTCTGCCACACTCATTTACTACCTCTATTACTTTTCTTCATATGCTTAAGTTTATCCTAAATACAGGAAATGATACGTCACTACTGCAAAAAGAAAAATAAACATTGGTACCTACGTGGCAGCTTTCAGAATATACTGATGAAAACAAAATTGTTACATTTCACTGGATATTGTTTGCCAAAAGTTCTGAATATAAGCTCTTTGTTTTAAACAATAAAAGAGAGATATTAGGAGGATGAAAGAAGTGTTAAAGACAAACTGTTGTCCCTCAGTATCCAAAGGCAATTGGTTCCAGGACCACTAGGCGACCATAATCTGCAGATCTTCAAGCCCCTTACTTAAATGACCCACCCAGTATTTGTGCAGAACCCAGGCACACCCTTCTGTATACTTTAAAATATCTCTAGGTGACGTACAATGTCTAAAAAAATGTAAATGTTCTGTAAACTGTTAATACTGCACTGATCAGGGAATAATAATAAGAAAAAGTCTGCGATGCTCTGTACAGACATGATTTTTTTCCAAATGTTTTTGATTCTTGGTTGACTGTGAATATATAATGGGCCAACGGTACTAGTAGCAAACTGAGACCTATTCCAAGGCCTCCACAGGATGGAAAGGCCTGGGCGGAGTTGGCTGGGGTGGTGGTTGCAGGTGAGGCTCAGCAGGACCTGGGTGCCCACAGAGGCGCTTGAGGCCAACTGGCCCTGGTCTTCCTGCCATGACCCAGGCTCCAGTCCAGCAGAGCAGGCCCCGCAGTGGACACTGGTCACTGAATAGCACAAGGGGGCACCAAGGTGTCCCCAGTGCTGTGCTGGGTGATGGGGAAATGAGCACTGCCAAAGAAACAGAGGCCATGGTGCTGAGGGCCCTGGGCAGGGTACACAGGTGTGGCCACAGCCAAGGGGGCCAATCTGGGGATAGCGCTGGCCACAGGCCATGTCCCTGGGCAGGAATTGTCCCCTCTCTGAGCCTGTGCACGATGGGGTGACAGTTTCATGGTCACATAGTGATTGAAGGAGGCAAGATGTGGGCTCACATTGAGAAGGTGGCAGTGCCCTGTGGATACAGGGGGCAGAGATTGGAGGGTGTCCCCGTGTTGCTGCTGCTCAAATGGGCTGGACGCTGAGCTGGCAGAGAAGGCTCCAAGTCCTTGCTGCCACTCTTTGCAGTGAGGAAGCCGTCACAGCCACGCAAGTGTGCCCAAGTCTCAAGGAACCACATGGACTCTGCTCATTTTAAATTTTACAGTGATTATGAATTTTTATGAATAGGTTTGAAGGTAAATAAAACTTCGCTTCCCAGCAATCTAAAGAAATAGATAAAAAAAAAAAAAGATCAGCGTTAATCTTCTCTTCAAATACACTTCAAAGCTTTTGCTTTTCAGTTGAGACTTCAGTTAGGGAAACCTTACTCTACACAGCTTACAGTCTCCTTGTTCTGTGCTGTGACTGGCAGATAAGATGCTTTGCTTTAGAAAGTTAATTATTGTACACCCACTCTTCTCCGAGGTGGATGTCAGCGAACCTTTCTAGGTGACCTGCTTCTTCTCCAAGCCACCAGTCCTAACTCGGAACTGGCCCTCACAGGTGACCCCAGAATGATGGGCATTCAGGGCCCCTGCTAGGCTTCAGTGTAGTTTGAATGCTGGAGCCTTGGTCCCCAAAGTGGTGGTGGTGGGAGGCGGTGGAACCCTTCGGTGGTAGCACCTAGTGGGAGGTCTTTAGGTCACTGGGAGTGTGGCCTCAGAAGGGATTGTGGGATCCAACTGCTCTCCATCTTAGACTTCTTGTTTGGTGATATAAGCTTCTAAACACACACACACACACCCCATACACCCCATGATTGCAGGGGGTACGGGATGCGGGACAGAGAGAGAAGTCAAAGACGTATGTGCTCACCAGAACTGAGCCAATGCCAGTGCCATGCCCTTGAGCCTCCAAAATTGTAACCTTCTTCTTACAAGGAGCCCATGTTGGGTATTCCTTATAGTGGCGAAAAGCTTACTAAACCAAGCACCTCTACCCTTGACCTTCCCCTCTTTTTGTCCCCTGAGACCTTCTGATGCACAGTCCTGAGCACAGCTGTCAGGCCTCTGGGCAACGCTGCAGTCCAAACTGTGGCAGTGTGCAAGACACACCGGAACTGGCTCATCCTTTATTATTTTACGTTTTTTGTTTTTGAGACAGGGTCACTATGTAGATCATGCTGGCGTTGAAGTCACTATGTAGCCAAGGTTGGGCTCGAACTCATGTCAATCTTCCTGCCTTGGCCTCTTGAGACCTGGGATTACAGGTGCATGCCACCACGCCCACCCCCGGCCTTTACAATGCCACCATGATGCCACTGCATTTGCTGTTTCTCTGGCCTCTGAGCAGCCTCTTTTTCCGTGCTCCTCAGGCCAGCCAGTGCAGGCCACCATGGCTGTCTTGAGTGCTTCTTCCTCTGGTCACACATGCATTAGCAGCAGTGGCTTCCCTTTTGGTTCTGGGAGTTTCTTCTGTCCTCCACATCTCCACTGGCTAAGCTTTGTGGTGTCCTCTCTCCTTATGTTCCAGGACACCTCAGCCTCTGTTTGCAGAGGCTGCCTGACTGCCGCGGATCCTGTCCCCTGCAGAGGTACCACACCCTTCCTTCTGATGTCTGCATGCAGAAGAGGGGTTGTGTGATCAGGTTGTGTCTGTGGAGAGGCTGAGCCCTTGGTGGCCTCCCAGATGTGCAGGCTGGCCGGCCACACTGTCATGTGCTTGCTCACATGTACCCACTGGATGGGTGTGCTAGGACCCAGAGCCTGGCGCCTCTCTGCACAGGGCTGGCAGCACACAGCGAGGCAGGGGACTGTTCTGCTTGTCACAGACTGGACGGTATTCTGGCATTTTCCTGTGCAGCCAGGAAGGCAAAATGCTCTACAACCCTCAGGGTGAGATCACAACAAGGACTTGCGCCATCCCCAGTGCCCCCCATGTCACCTGTTGGGAACACCGGCCAAATAACCGCTCATTCTGTCGAGAAGCTGGCTGCAGTATCTTATTGCTTCTCTGCCGGCTCAGCCCTCTGCAGGGCACGTCAGGCCCCAAGTTCTTGGAACACTCAAGAGTGTGCTCTCGGAACCGCACCATGCTTGGGCGAAACCTACAAGAACGGTGCCATGTTGCCGTCGGATACTCTGCCTGCTCTCTACCTCAGCCAGGGCTCCTAAACCCTGGAGAAGGACAAGCAAGAGCTTGTCCTAAATGGGAGACCCAGCGCTACTACACTGTGTGAGCTAGAGCACAGGGGCAAGGTCCTTCCGGCAAAGAGTGCAGTGCACCCACGAGAGATGTGAAAAGGATAACGCTTTTGACCTTGAATTCTAATTCTAGGACAACACACTAAGAAAATAACCAGAGATTTGGATAAATGTTTGTACGTGGCTTATTGTAATATTACTTATAAGAAGAAATAGCTGGATTCCTCTTCTAAGTATCTTCCCGAACGAATTAAAGACATCATCTTAGAGAGATGTATGCACACCCGCGCTTACAGCAGCACAGCTCACAGCAGACAAACCTGGGAAGCGGGCTACCTGTCCACCGACAGATGAATGAATAAATGTGGTATTTACACACAGTGGACCACTACTGTGCCTAAAGAAGGATAAACCGGAGTCATTTGTAGGAAAATGGATGCACCTCAAGACCCTAGTGTTAAGTGAAATAAACCAGATACCCAAGCTTAAATATCACACGAAAACCAAAATAAAAGACAGATAATAGGAAATAGGGAGGCAGACCTTCTGCAAAAGGGAAAGGGACCAGAGATGAAGGTAGGCTAGAGAGGCGAGTGGAAGGGAGTGAAAAAAGAATTAAAATGTGTTGTGTACATGCATCAACTCCACATAAGGAACGCAACATTATGTACTGCAAACATGTACTAATAAAAAATGAAAACCAGAAAATAAAAAGAAGAAACAGCTGGGAACAGAATTGCCACTAAAGGATGACAGTTAAATAATCACGGTGGATGTTGGGGCTAAGGCCAGTCTGGCCAGCTCAGCTCACACCGTCCTCTCCCTTGTCGCCTCTGCTGTGACTGGAAGAACAACCTTTGCTTCCCCCCTTCTTTATGGCTGGGGTCACCACAAAGGGCAGGGCCAGCCGCATCTGGTGGCGCACCCCCCAGAACGCCAGCACTCGGGGAGGCTGAGGCAGCAAGATCACAAATTCAAGTCCAGCCTGGGGCAATTTAGCAACTCAGTGAGACTCTGCCTCAAAACAAAGAATAAATTGAAGAAAGGGCTGGGGAGCTACTCAGTGTGTAGCCCCTGAATTCAATGCCCAGAACCCCATCCTCCCACAGAGGCAGTTCTATGCAGTGGGGTGTGAGAGTTCTGGTGGAAGACTCTAGGAAAATTCTGGTTTGCAAGCAAGAAGGAAGGGTCATGGAACCCCAGGCACTGCTGTGACCCTGGATCTGTCAGATCGAGCCTGTCAGCCAGCCACCCAGATTTCCCCATGTTTTAAGGAAAAGCCTTATTTGTTCAAGTTAGATTTTGCATCGCTCATAGACAGAATAACTCCTAATCGAACCCCTTTCTTTCTTATGGTGCAGGGCTTTAAACCCAGGGTCTTGCACTCAGTGCCCCAGAACTTTTAAAAATTATATTTACAGATAGGAACTCCCTACATTATCCAGGATGGACTTGAACTTGCGACCCTCCTGCCTCAGCCTCTTGAGTAACTGGGATTACAGGGGTGTGCCACCATGCCTGGCTCATTAGACTATTTCAAGTTCCTTACAAAATAAGTCCAGGTATAAATGAAAAGTTGTGGTTCATTCATAAATTCTAAAATGTGAGTACTCTATATAATTCATAACTACTCAATATAAATTGGTATATTAAGTATAATTTTAAGCACATTAGTGACATGAAGACATGATGCTGTGATTGTGAATGACAGGAGGCTCTTACAATACTACGGTCTGATGACAGCTCTTCCATACACACTCACACCTGCACGCAGCAAAAAGAGGCATGAATGATGAAATGTTACCGGCAGTGTTTCTGAGAATGGAAGAATCTTATTTTATACATCTCTGTGTTTTCCATAATGACATATGACCTTTGTCGCCACAAAAGATTCACAACTATGACTTTCAGGTTTTCGAGTTCTAGTGTTTGAAAAACTCAGCTGATTGCCTTTTCATTGTTCGTTATGGTTTCTACTCTTTTCCTCCCTTTAATTGTGTCTGCAGCAAGCACACAAAAGACACACACAATACATTGTGCATGATTAGCCCGATGTTGGAAGATAATGGTCCTGGGGTCACTGAGGTGCATGAGCAACCCCGACAGTGGCTGTGGCTGATGATACAGAGCTTAACGTGCATTCCACTCTCTTCCCAGCAGGCCCGGCGTCCGAGCAGTGTTTGGAGAAAGTTTCCCCTCAGACCCTGATGACCCTAGAGCAAGAGTGGCTGTCACTGCTCCTCACCGCTGAGCCTCAGGCTCCTTCGTGGCTGGCTGGTTAAATGCACGCACCATGTGTGAAATGGCTCACCAGAAGACTGTCTACTCAGGAGCCTGACCATCGCGCCCAGGTCAGACCCAGATGGACACCTCCTAAACAGAAGTGGCCTCCACCTCCCTGACAACTGTCAGACTTCAGGCGCCCCTGGATGGCATGCAGAGGTTCTGGAGGCTTTCTATCAACACTGCTGTTTGGCCATTTCTCCAGTATCAGTTAGAGAGCCCAAGCACAGAGCTGTGAGGCTCCCAGCCCAGCAAGACTCTGCCTGGGAAGTCAGAACAGAGAACGGGACAGGCCCTCCGAGGCCCAGAGAGGCGGGGGTGGGTGAGCACGGGGCTGGTGGAGGACGCCGAGTCCTGCTATGGTCTAGATGTGCTCCATCCTTCTGGGTTCCTGTGCTGGAGCTCAGTCCTCAGTGCCGGGAGCCAGTGCCTTTAAGGGGAGAGGTGGGACACCGGGGGGTGCCCTTGGATGGGACTGGGGACCCCAGCTTCTCTAGCTTCTTGGCCAAGAAGGGCCTCCCCAGAGCTGAGCTGCTGCCAGCACATGCCCTGGAACCTCCAAAACCCTGAGCAGAAGTAGTGTGCCTCAGGTACTTCTCTACAGTAATGCAAAATGAGGTAATAGGACAACGCAGGCTTGCTCCTGTCAGGATGGGCAAGCCTTCGGTTCACTGCGTAACTTTGTAAGGTGCAGTTGACCCTGAGTCAGGACCCAGCACCCTGCATTGCTTTGTACTTTCTTTTTTTTTTTTTTTTTAGTGCTGGGCATTGAATTCAGGGCCTTGCACTTGCTAGGCAAGGGCTCTACCACTGAGCTAAGTCCCAGGCTCTCATGACCACGTTTAGTCACACAATGGCCTGCACGGGGGTCCCACGAGACTGTACTGCTTAGTAATGACAATCGCCAGGCACACTCTGAAGTCGTACAATCTGAAATCACTGAAGTTGCCATTCTTAGGATGTGCCCGCGCTGTGAGGCGGCACGGTTGTCACTGATTTAAAGATTTGGTAGTGGGGTGCTCTATTACTTGGATGTGGGATGTTATTTATCTCCCTGAGACGGCAACCGATCTCTGCTTTTATTCCATGAAAACTTTGATTCTTACATTACTAAGTAACAGACGCTACGTTTCAAAGCGGACATGGCTTCTTTTCTATTATTTAAACCATTCTCTTTTCCTTCCCACCGCGGTTCTCAATGGGACCTTCAGGGCAGGTTGTGGTCCCTTCAGAACAACCGGTGGCCACATTCACTCAGTGACATCTGTGTGCTCAGTTCTGAGCCACAGGCTCTTGCTGGACACGGCAGAAGTTTAATGTCCAGTTTCTCTTTAAAGTCTGTTTTGGAAATGGGAACATTTGAGAAATGTTTGGAGGTGGGGTAGGTGTGACCTGGTGGTGGCAGCAGGGCTCTGGGGAGAAAGCAGCGATTTCGGTAGACAGCAGTGCACAGAGACCAGGAACAGGGCGCCCTACACGGGCCAGCGGGAGAGGCGGGAAGTATTCAAGGAGGCCGACCCCTGTGGTTGCAGGGATCTAGGAGGTGTGTGGTAATCTTGAGAGTGTCAGCGGCTCCTTGGGAGAGTAGATGGGCAATGGACAAAGGGGAGGACAGAAAGTGGACGTGTTCTGAAAATAAAAGGAGAGTCGAGCACGGTGTCTGACAGGGAATAAGAGTTTAGGATGAAAGATGAGCCTGCGCCTCTAAGCCTGGTAACTGGAAAAATCATGGACCATTTAAAGGAAAGATGTAGGGGGGGAGTGCTGATTTGAGACTGGCAGAAAAACCAGGGCTTTGGCCTGGGATGGTCTGAGTTAAAAGTCTTGGTGGAAGATGCAAGAGGACACGTGTTGGAGGAACCTGTGTGACTGCTTAACTGTGTAAGGCATGTGGGCTCTCAGGAGCACTTTTAGATACAGCCGTGGGCTGCAAAAAATGTTTCAGTCAATCGTGAGCCACAGACAGGATAGGGGGGTCCCACAAGATGGTAGCAGGGACACTGTGGGGGTCTTCGTCTGAGTGAGCGCACTCTGTGATTTCTGCTCAGTGACAGACTGAGCCGGGGGCTGTTCTCAGAATGCAAGAGGGCCGGGCACTTTTGAGGGATCTGGAGGCTGGTGGGTGAAGAGCAAAGAGCAAAGGCCTTTCGACAAGCTTCATGGAAAACCCAACACAAAAAGGGGGGTGTGACAGGGAGAGGGACCTCTGACTTGTGGGTGGAAGGGCATGGCTGGGGACAGGGCCCCGCTGTCACGGGGTCTGGGAGGGACTGAGTCCAACGGTGCTTGAAGCGTGGACGCAGGGGTTCCCTGGGCTCGGGTGGGCTGGACAAGCTTCCCCATAGAAGTCACTACATTTAGATTTTATTAGGTTCTTGGAATTTATGCTGTGAGAAATTATTTTTAAATTTTTATATTTTATTTTTTGTCATCATTTTTCAGTCTTGTAGCAAAGCTACTTCAGGAACTTTTATTTTTGTTTTTGTGGTACTAGGATTAAACCCAAGGAGTTGAGCTACATCCACAAACCTTTTTTATTTTATTTTGAGAAAGGGTCGCTGGCTAAGTGCCCAGGCTGGATTTGAACTTGCGCTCTTCCTGCCTCAGCTTTCTAAGTGGCCAGGATTACAGGCGTGGGCCACTGTGCCTGGCTTTGTGTTTTTTTTTTTTTTAAAGAGATGATGTCTTACCATGTGGCCCAGGCTGGCCTTGAGCTTCTGGGCTCAAACAATCCTACTGCTTCAGCCTCCTGAGCAACTGGGAAGTTTAGAAACTTCTAAATTCAGGGGAAGAAGTGGTCAAGTAGCTCCCGCGGTTTCTAAAGTTGCTTGGGCCAGCAGGCACACAGGGACATGGGTGAGTGGTGAGAGCAAAAGGACACGGAGGACAGGCCACCTGGAAGTGTCTGGTCTCAGGAAGAGGGCCAGGCCGGAGGAAGGTCTAGTGAGGGCCGAAGGGGGCAGACGGGCAGCTCATGGTGCCGAGCTTTTGCCGGGTGCATCTGGGGCTGCCGGGGAGGAGAGGTGGAGGTGGCGGTGGCGGTGACAGCATAGGCAGGGCACCTCAGAGGGTGACGGCACAGGGCAGGGTGGGCGTGGCAGGGACCTTCTGCAAAGTGTGGACAAGACTCTCCGCGGTGAGGTCAGGAAGGTCCCTCAGACCAGGACTCTCCCTGGAGGAAACAGGAAAGCCTGAGACAGGCAATCGAGGCAAAGACAGCCAGCCTGCACTTCTGTTCACCCATGACTACGGCCACGGCTCCACACAGACTTCTGCGCCAGGGACTCTGCAGGACCGAATGACAGTCTGTTCACTCTGGCTGGCAGGCGCAGGCACGGCCAGGGTCAGGGCTCCCGGCAGGGCTGGGGGCTCCTTGGTGGGGAGGATGTGGCAGGCCCCGCAGGGCCACGGGGGGCAAGGAGCAGAGTGTGCTCAACTGCAAGGTGACTGACAGAACGTCAGGAGGCCCCGGGTGGAGAGGGCACCATATGGTCTGCCTGCAGGGCTCCTGTGGGCTGGGATGAGAGGGGCAGGGCGATGAGGCTGGGTGCCATCCAGAGTGTAGGGACAGAGGGGCATGTTAGGGCTAGAGCAAGGGACCCCCCCCCAAGAGGAGAAATGGGGCACTCTGTCAGGAATAGCTACAGCGGCGCTGACCACAGGGCTGTTGTTGTGCCCTGTTCTTGGTAGAGTGTCTTATGATAGCGGCGGCCTTTGTGGTTAATGCTGTGAGCTGAACAGCAAGCTGCGGTCACACTTCCTCTTTACACTGTACCCCGCGAGGCGGATCCTGTAAGAATTTACAGAAGGTGCTAGAGATAAAAGGAATAAAACAACCCAAGCCCAGACCCTAGTGGAAAGTGCGCAGAGACCCTTCCCCACGTTCCCTAGTAACTAGCCAATTGGCCAATCAAGTAGTGACACCCTCAGTCAAGGAAGTCAGGGTGGGCCCACAGTTAAGACTTATGAAAACTATACACCTAGACTGTGTCCAACAGTGGCCCAGTGTCGGGCGCCCCTGCTTCTCTCACTGAGAGAAAGCAGCTTTATACTTGCTTTTGCTTTATTAAAAGTTACTTTTGCTTTGGCCTTGCAGTCTCAATCTGACTCTCCTTCAACCTTCTGTGTCGGAGCGGGAGTCGGCCTGGGTTGGGCACCACCTCGGTGCCCGGCACTCCCACGGGGGGGTGGTGGGAGACCCCCAAGACCCCCGGGGGTTGTGACAAGAGGGGGAGCCATGCCCAGTGACACAGCAGGTGAGAAGTGGTCAAGCCCACCCGCAGGCTGCACCCAGGGACACAGCGTGTGGCCGGGGCTGGAGGGCTGGAGCGGCCTCTTCCAAGAGCCACAGAACAGGAGGGTCAGGATGTGGAGGGGCCCACCTTTTAGCCCTGGGGATTGAAACCATGGGATTTCCCCAGCCCCTCTTTACATTTTATTTTGAGACAGGGTCTAAATTGCCAGGTTGCCCATGCTGGGCTTGAAATCCTCCTGCTTCAGCCTCCCAGTGCTGGGATTACACCACCATGCCCACCTAAGCAGATGGTATTTAAAACCACAAGACTGCACCAGGGCAGAAGAGAAGAAAAAGGGGTTGGATTTGGAGGCCTGGGTACCCCAGCATCTGCAGAGCGAGGACAGAGCCAAAAGATTTAATTTGTATTAAATTTGATTCCCTTGGTATAATAATATCTTGGGAACTGAAACACTGTTACTGGATTTATTAATGTAGTGATTAGAGGTAATACAATGTGGAGTGGGCTAAACACATTAATTCTGTGTTGACCGCGTGTGACTGCCTGGAATATTACTGAAAGGAATGCTGAGGGTCACGTGTAGACTTAGCCAGGAAGAGTTCTGTGTCTGATTAGAAATGTCTGCCTGGGGTTGGAGTGGGGTGTCCACTTCTGCTATCCCTGACTGGGCACATTTCTAAAAGGATACAGTGGGCCTAACTAATTGTAAACATGATACAAGGATAAGTGGCCATATCTAATCAGCTCTGTTACTAGTAGAAACACTGCTTTCCATTATTCTTTCACACCTTACCTGTCCAGTTCAAGCTTTCACACCTAAGACAGTACCTGGTGCTCCAGAACCCACGTACTCAACCAATTTCCAATCAGAAGTATTAAAAAGTCAGGCGAGGTGGCACAAACCTGTAATTCCAGCTACTCAACAAGTTGAGGCATGAGGATTAGAAATTTGAGGCCAGGACGGGCAATTCAGTGAGACTCTGTCTCAAGATAAAAAATAAAGAGGACTGGGGATGTAGCTAGTAAGACACTCCTGGTTCCAATCCCTAGTACTGCAAATGAATAATTAATTTCTTGATGATGGCCATTCTTTCTGGGGTAAGATGGAATCTCAGTGTTGTTTTAATTTGTATTTCTCTAATGGCCAGAGATGTGGGACATTTCTTCATGTATTTATTGGCCATTTGTACTTCTGTGAAGTGTCTATTCATTTCACTTGTCCATTTTTTGACTGGGTCTTTTATTTTGGGGGGTTCTAATTTTTTTTTAGTTCTTTATATAGTCCAGATATTAACAAATGCTTGTGAGACTGTGGGGAAAAAGAAACTCTTCTAAATTGTTGGTTGGAATGTAAACTAGTACAACCACTATGGAAATCAGTATGAAGATTCCTCAGAAAACTAAAACTAGAAATTCCAGTTTACCCAGTTATTCTTACTCTTGGAGGTATCTTCCCAGAAAAGTTAAAGACATCACCCTACAGAGATCCATACATACCCTGTTTACAGCAGCACAATTTACAATGGCTAAATCTTGGAAATGGCCTACATGTCCACCAATAGATGAATGAAAATGTGGTATTTACATACAGTGGAGTACTACTCTGCCATAAAGAAAGATAAACTTGAGTCATTTATAGAAAAATGGATGTGCATTGATACCATAATGTTAGGTGAAAAAAATTAGACACAAAATTTAAATATCACGTGGTTTCACTTATATGAGAAACACAAATTATAAATAAAAACAAAAATAGATAATAGGAAGTAGGGAGACAGATCTTTCTCTAATGGGAAGGTTATCAAGAGATGGAGGGAGGGAGATGGAAGGGAGGGATAGGGAACGAAAAAAATAATTAAGATGTGTTACATACATATACTAACTCCACACAAGGAATGCACTGCAAACGTGTACTAATAAAATTTTAAAAATTAATTTAAAAATTGCATCTGTAACAATACCTACAGATAGTTTTCTTACCACGAGTCCCAAAATTATACAGTATAATGACTATTTCCATAGCATTTACATTGTATTAGTCATTAGATATTATCAAGAGATGATTTAAAAAGTACAGGGAAAAAGCTGGGCATGGTGGTGCACACCTCTAATCCCAGCACTTGGGAGGCTGAGGCAAAAGGTTCACCGTGAATTTGAGGCCATCCTGGGCTACACAGTGAGTTCAAATCTAGCTTGAACTACATAATGAGATGCTGTCTCTAAACAAAGTACAGGGAGGCTGTGCATAAGTTCAGTGTAAATACAACAACGCGAGGGTCTTGAACAGCGTTGGATTTCATATCCACAGGGGTCCTGGAGCCAGTTCCCAGAAGACATCCAGGTGTGGCTGTGCTCGAGATCTGGTCAGACAAGTCCCCTGACTTTCTTAACCACTTCTGGGCTTTTATTTCTTCCATATGAAATCTGGGTAGAGCTTGGGAAATTCCATAAAAGTCTGAGCTATGATTTTGATTGGGAATTCACTAAATTTGTAGATGAATTAGATTTACCTCTTTCCAATCTAGCTTCCCCACTAATCCCCACCAATCCCCCCTTACTAGCTTTCTCACCCTTCAGCTGTTCTCAGCGTCTTCATCCTGCAGATCACACGTGTCTTTTGTCAAGGTTATTCCTAGGTGCCTCTGAGTTGTTCCAAAGAGTTTTTCAAATCTCCTGATTTGTTAGTATTGGTACTGAGGAACATTATTTTTGTGTTGGAGATAAGCCCAGAGCCTTGTGCATGCTAGACAAATGCTTCAGCACTGAGCCACACCCCCAGCCTGGACATTATTTTTATACACTGATCTGGTGTCCAGCAACCTGGTGGAAACTCTTAAGAGTCCTAGTAGGAGATTCCTCTTGTCTTTCTATGCAGACACACAATTATATCATCTGCTATTAGGCATACATTTGTCTCTTCCTTCTCTCATTCTATTCCTGTTATTTTTCTTGTGCTCACTTCAGCAGCACATACTCTATTCCTGTTATTTTTCTCATCTTTTGGGACCAGCCAGGACTTCTAGCATAATATGGTGTGGTAACATTTTGCTTTTGACTTTAAGACAAATGCTCCTGAAATTTTAATAATGAGTATAATGTTTTAACTTTTATCAGGCTAAAGAAGTTTACTCCCAGTTTTTGTTTGCTACAGATTTTGTGCTTTTTTTTTTCTCTAAACAATGATTGAGGTAGGTGTGCTGGCACACACCTCTAATCCTAGCACTTGGGAGGCTGAGGCAGGAGGATAACCTTGAGTTTACTTTTCTTTTCCTCCAGTGTCTCACCATGTATGCTATATTCATGGTATATAGAATAAGTCTACAAAAAAATTCCTTTAAGATAGATGTCAGTTTCAGTATTGGCCAGTATTACCATAAGATACATATATATAACTTTTAAAGGCATTCTTAACCTTAGTGTAAAATTATTTATTATATAGTTCAGGGGGTTCTATTCCTAATTTTAAATGGAAAAATGCATGTTCTACTTTTTAACTTTTTAATAATTTAGTGCTCTGACAGGAAACATTACTCTCATCTAGGATCAGGTGACTTAGTAAAATTATAAAACATTAATTTTCAACTTCTGTATTAACAGTTCTAATATACTGTTTGGCTTATATATTTTTATTGCCAGAGACTAAATCTCTAAAAACACAAAATTGTTTCTAAATTATACTTTTAGTTTACTTATATTACTTATGAAAGAGGAATGTATGAGAAGCACTTATAACAGTGTGCGCTATCTATGTATTATTAGCATCATCCTCTTGCTTTTAGGGACTTTAATCACTATGAGCATTTGAAAAGTTGAATACATCTCAGTCTTCATTTGGCTACTTAAGGTAAGTAAGTTAAGTATTTTTTTATGTTTAGTCAAAAGAAATAAGTGTTTTTTCTTCCTTTAGACCTTTTGTGACTTAAAGCTTGAAGAGAGAATTTTACTTTATTTCCGAGACAGTCTTGATCTGTGCGAAAACTGGCCCCCCAGAAGCTGGGTCTCTAGGCACAGGAAGATGAGGAAGCTGGTTTTTATTTGGAAGTAATTTAGACAAATGTGCTCATTTAAAAACAAGGTCTTCAATATTTTATATTCAAGAAGGGCAAAACGAACAACATAGTGGTACCTCGGTTCACAAACACTTTTGCTGGCAAACAATTTGGGCTGCAAACAGAAATGCTTGGTAAAATTTTGTTTTTGTATGCAAACCGCACTGGGTGATGAACCTGACCGTGGCCATCTTTCCTATACAAACACAAACATGGTCACCTTTTCTAAAATCATAGAACAAACTAAGCTCATGAACCGAGGTACCACGGTATCCCCAACTTTTATCCAGTCTTACTTCTTGAAATCTTTGAATAAAATAAATATTCCCTCTGGAATCAGTATTAAGTCATTTCCACAATTAGAGTTCTAACATTAAGCTAGAAAAGTAACAGCTGGTCCAGCTTCAGTTTTACTGACAGGAGGGGACTGTCCCCAGCGAGTGTAGTTGCTATTCATGCCACGATGGGCTTCCTGCCCCCAGACACCCTCTCTGCACTGCCCTGGCTGAGCCCTTGGGTTCTTCTCCTGGTTACTTGGGTTCTTCTTGCTGGCACTGCAAGTTTTTAAAAAGTCTTGTGTTCAAGACTGATGAACTCCACTAGAACTGCTCACTTACCCAACCATTTTATTTAGACATTTAGTGATGTGTTGGTGTTAAGGACTTAGTTCAACATTAGTCCTCCAGGTTTTAAAAACTGAAGAATGAAAAAGGAAGTCTTCACCCTTAACGTGAAATGGAACTCACCAGTACCCCACTCTTTGAGGGGTAGCTTAGGACAAGGGTAAATAGCAATAAAGAAAATTACAGGGCTGCTTTAGCACACTAGTGATGCACAGGCTACATCTAAAACACCAGAGTCAGGCAGTCTGAATAGTATTTCAAGAACTGACCTCATAAATACAGTTATAAGGTAATTTCCCTGCGTTATCCTACTGGACCTCATCGGGAATCTTACTTATTACCTATGCAAGAAATCTATACAGAATCATAGCATTGTAACACTGGAAGAAACCTAGAAGTGCTCTAGTTTATCTTCCTTATTTACAGACCAGGAAATGGAGGCCCAGAGAAGGTACTGAGATTTGCCCAAGGACGCACAGCCCACTGTGCCTAAGCTGGCAAAGAAACTCCTGCCACGGACACAGATGTAGGCGCGGCTTACCTTCCCCACCCACACTTCCCTGGGTTCTGTGCAGGCAGATCCTTCAGGCTGCAACACCTGCCTTCTGCCTGCTACCAATTTCTAACACTTTTCATGCATGTTTAGAAACACAGGCACCCATATATTTTTAAGTTTTTATGCTCCCAGGGAGAGTGACTAAGAGGGACATTTTCACCTTTTATAAAACTGTTAACTATGATTGATATATTGACAGTTCAAGTATTTCATTATCTAAACCAGAGGCATCACTTAAAAGCAAATTCAGATACACTTACTCTCATTTAGTGAACACAACACCCAACTCAATAATTACAGTACTTTACTATTCCATTCACATTACTGAGAAAAATTACATATTAAAATATTTTCTATTTTTTTGCAAGAAAAATGCCTAAAGTACAAAAATAATTTCAATTTTCTTACCAAAATCTCTTCTATTAGAATATAACCAGAACTCTTCTCTATGTCCCAGAATAAAAGATTCATTTAAAAACTAACAAGAAATAGAATTTCATGAATAAACGAGCAATGATTTATGGAGATATCCAAGTGGGCTGAGTGAAAAAAAACTACGTGATTTTCATATATAGTATCATTAGTTTGTTAACAGTAAATTTAAAACAAACCACTAGTTCTTCAAATTAAAGAAAAAATGCAAGAGTGCAGAAACTTAACAACAACCATGACTAAGTAGTAGTTCTGGAGCTGTAGTAGTTTTTACAAAGCAAGTAACAGGATAGTAACCTAGTTACCATGATGAAGAACT
>PVJO010014669.1:0-47511 GCA_004026905.1 Hystrix cristata | reverse complement strand
CAGGCACTCTCCACTGGCAGGTGTCACTTCAGACTACAAAGAAAAAGCTTCTTTTATTTAAAAGCCTTGCTCCTTCATTTGTACCCTTGAACTAATCTCCTACTGAAAAGAAGGCAGCCTAGTTAATTCATTACTTCTTCCTGCCTGTTAGCAATAAACAAGCAGAGCTCTTAGTGTCCTTAGACTCTAAGTTCTGTACTGTTTGCTGCTCAGCAGAGAGACTGCAGAGAGAGAATTAGTGGAAGGAAACAGGTTTATTCAAAGCTGACCCTGAAGAAGATAGAAGGGCTACTTTGTCACCCTAAATTTTTATTTTAGGGATGAGATAAGATTGGGTATGGCTAAAACTGGCTGGGAAAGGGAGTGTGACAAAATCCCGGTATTATAGACAGCTAAGTAAGGTAGAAATCTTATAGGCAGTCAGACAGGGCCGGACCCTCCATGGAGTCAATACACAAGAGGAAAATACACTACAACTATGGCTAGAGGTGCATCCATTGAAGGCCAGGTCTCAGGATAAGGATGGAATGATCAGAGCTACACCTCTGGTCAAGGGATAAACGATGACCTGAAGATTACACTCCTCTGATGTGATGAAGTCTAGGTCACCCAAGTGGGCGACCAAGACCTCCAGATCCACCCCATCCTGGAATGTCTTTATTCTTTCCATGTCCATTTGCTATGTAACCTTCTTCCCCATTGGATCAATATTACCTAAGCGACTACACTTGTAATATTATTGGTTCATCATAATTTTGACCCATGTTGTGCCCACCTGGTGATTTTGCCCTATAAAACTTCCTCTGAAAAGTGGGCTCATTGGCAACCCACTCAGGTCCTCGCCTGTCTCTCAGGAGCTCTCTTTCTCTCTCAATAAATTCTCCTATTCTTAACCTCCTTTGTTCCTTAGAATTTGTTCTTTGGTTTTGGGGAACACGAACTCGACTTAACTGACGTCTAGCAGATTGAGAGTCATATTTTTTCCCTGTATCACCAGGACACATGCGCAGTACAGTTCCCAAACCCTGCACATGGACTTCTTGTGAGAACTTGAGCAGGTTTCCATAGGATGGCCTAGACCTGATGTCAGCCTGAGGAGTGGGTGAAACAAAAAGAACAACCACACTGAATTTTTGCAACTGTGTTCTTTCTTACAGTATAGTAGTCCACCCTCACGGTGTAGGGTACACTTCTTTTCCTACTTTTACTTGGCCCAAACTCACTCTGTAGAACCTGTTTCTTTTCCTACCTTTAAAAAAATTTGCTACCATTTGTGCATGTCTTGACCAATTCTTTGCTCAGTACACAAAGAACCTAGAAACCACTTCCAAAAGGAGACCTCCTGCACCCTAAAACCTAGAAACAGGGGGTTCAGAGGAGCAGAAGGCTTTTATGGGAGGTATTTTCTTTTATGAGACAATGGACAGGAAATCCTTGATTGGGCAGTGTGGGAGCAGAGTCTCCTTCAGACTTTTTCCTTCAGACCTTCAGCTCTATTCCTCTAGCAGGCTGTTTTGGGCTCCTCTTTTTCCTCTTTGAAAGGGAAGTGGGTGTCCCCTCCCCCCACCCTCTTTTCAGACAGACACCCTACTTTTCTGCAGCTCAATTCATAGTGAGGTGAAGTGAGGTGAGAAAGGGGTGTTGATACACAGATCTCTTTAGAAATTTGAATACCATGTGAAAGGCAGGAGTTGTTAAAAGATTAGGAAAAATAGGAAAAGAAATTCTACTAAAAACATTTTCCCTCAGAAAGCAGCTCATTTACATTAGGGTCGTATGTAAATTATTTTGGTTAATCCCCATAACAACCCTGTGTGGTAGTACTCTCACCATTCCCATTTTATACACTAGGGAAACGGGACACATAAGAAACTCATTCCTCATCACACAAGTAACGAGAGGAAGGGCGTGAATCCAGGCAGTCTGGTTCTGGAGCCACAGCTATAATTCTTTCTCTGTACTGCCTCTTGGTGTGTCTAAGAACAGTTAGGGTGATTTGATCTTAGATATTCAAACAATTAGATGTTCAAACAATTGCTTTCACTTTTGACTTCAAGTCGTTGAATTGGTAGTCACAGAGAACACCCAGTGACTCTTCTAGTCCAGAGCCCTGAGAGGTGAGACAGTTTGCCTTAGAATATGTATGCGGTTATATCAGAGTCAAGACTTAAATGCCAGGTCTCTAGCTTTCAACTTAGTGTTAATACTTAAAAAAAAAAAAAACAAACCTCAATATAACATACTGAAAATAAGAAAGATGGGACGTATTTCTGGTGGGTCATGTATTAACCAGGTTTGCTTTACCTTGCTATTGCTAGCACAATTAGTTCTTTTCCTGATTCTGGTCCCCAAGAAAGGCTGCAGGACAGTGCCCTAGATAGAATACTGCTATACCCAGCAATAAGAGCAATTGCTAGTCTCCCTGCACACAGAATTTGTCAGTCTAGGTATTTCAGGCAACTAAGTTAGGTAGAAATATAGGCAGTCAGACAGGGCTGGGCCCTCTAGGGAGTCAGAACACATCACAGTTGTGGCTGGAGGCACATCTATTGAATGTCAGTGCTCAAGATAAAGATGGAAGGACCAAACCTTACATGCTACCCCAAGGGATAAGCCGTAAATTGAGATTATACTCTGATTGGTATCACCTGGTCCACTAAAGTCCTGCGAGACATCAGTCTCCCAGGTGGGTGACCAGAGCATTTGGACCCATTCCTTCCCCAAAATGCCTTTGTTCTTTCCACATACCCTTGCTACATGACCTGGTTCCATATTGGATCATTATTAGCTAAAAGGCTATACTTTTAATCTTATTGGTTGATTACAGTTTAACTCACTGCATACTCACCTTGTGATTTTATACGCACTTCATAATTTTGCTCCATAACACATTCGTAGAGAAGTGACATCTGTGGCAACCCACTTTCAGGACCCTGCTATCTCTCAGAAGCTACCTCTCAATACATCTTTCTCACTTGTAACCTCCCTTGTTCCTTAGAATTCATTCTTCCATTTCAGGGACACAAATCTGGCATATATCCGACATCTAGCAGGTTGGGAGTTATATTTCTCCTATGTCATATGGTATAAGAGCCAAATATTGGGCTATATTTGTAATGATATAGGAAAAATAGAACTCCTGATGAGTTAGATGTCAGATGTGCCGAGTTTGTGGTTTCACGAAATGAAGAATGAAGTCCTGAAATAAGGGGGGGAGTTAGGAGAGTTTTACTGGAAATAAGGAGAAGAATAGCTCCTGGAATTCCAGAAGGGGTCCCAAATGCTGAGGCCCTTTGTCAGGGATAATTTATACAGCAATGTCACAATGTGTGTACAATGTGGGTCAAACTACAATCAACCTATAAGACTGGAAGTATAATCACTTAGTTAATATTGATCCAGTAGGGAAATGAGCCATGTAGCAAGGGCATAGGGAAAGACCAAAGGACTTCCTGGAAAGGGAGAGGAGTATAGGTCTACATGTTCTGGTCACCCACCTATGTGTCTGATGCCTAGCTAGGCCCTTTGGACCAAGTGGTGCTAATTACAGTATAATCTCAAACTGCTGTTTATATCCAGGGAGACAAGCAGGCCTGGCTATCACCTTTCCATCTTGAGGCCAGACTTTTTTCAGATTCACCTCCAGGCACGATTCTGACGTCTTTATTTTTTGTGCTGACTCCCTTGAGGACCTAATCCTTCTCTGCCTGTATATTAATTTTTTCGAACTTTTGTCTATACGAGAAAATAATGTCAAATACAAGAAAATAATGAGGTAGGAGATTAGGGCTGAGGCAAATCCAGTGAAACAGAGGGTTTCAATCTGTCAAAGTTCTGAGAAGTGGGGAATATGCACAGAACACAATCGAAGATGACTGCAGGTCCTGAGCACTGTTTGGGGGACCAACCAGAAAAGTGCCATTTTCAATTCTTCATTTTTATCTGACGTGAAACCAAGCAAATGTTTGATAAGACAGCTTAAATCTGATGGCAGGCCGACTGAGTTTCTGATAGGACAGATACAGGGGAAATAACTCCCAACCTGCTAGATGTCAAATGTGCTAGCTCTTGTCCCCTGAAATTGCAGAATGCATTCCAAAGGACAAAGGAGGTTAAGAATAGGAAAGGTTTATTGGGGAGTAAGAATAGCTCCTGAGAGACAGGAAGGGTCCTGGAAGCGGTGGCCACCAAGGCCCTTTGTCAGGGATAATTTGTACAGCAAAGCCACAATGTGGGTACAAAGTGGGTCAAACTGCAATCAACCTATAAGATTACAAGTATAGCTGTATATTACTTTCTAGATACATGTGCATATGCATAGGGGTGTGTGTGTGTTTGTGCGCATGTGTGTCTTACATAGTAAATAAGAGTTCTTAGGTGTTGGTCTCTTGTAGCTTTTGCACTTTGTCAGGTAAATGAGAAGAGCTGGGTTTCCTGGTAACTGTGTTGCTTGGCGCCTCTCCCAAGTCTGGCTAGCTTTTCCCTGCTTTGTCTAATTATCCTAACTGCAGGGTTTACCTGTGAAGGCAAAAACTGCTTTTGGTGGAAGAGGCAGAAACTGCATTCAATAAGTTTCCCTATAGATCTTAATAAAGTTCAATGAGGTCTTTATCCTGTCTTTTTCCCACCTATGGGGCCCCTGTCTCTACAAAATGTGATGTAATATATGGAAGGTGATGGTCTGTATAGTCTTTTTTTTTTCTT
This sequence comes from Hystrix cristata, assembly GCA_004026905.1. NCBI lineage: Eukaryota > Metazoa > Chordata > Mammalia > Rodentia > Hystricidae > Hystrix > Hystrix cristata. The sequence continues at coordinate 42,807 of PVJO010014669.1, read as the reverse complement.
TTTCTTTTTTTTGGTGCTGGGGATCGAACTCAGTGCCTTGTGTTTGCAAGGCAAGCTCTCTAACCACTGAGCTAAATCCCCAGCCCCTGGTCTGTATAGTCTTAAAATAGTTACTTTTCTAAGATTAAGTCTAAAAGGGACTTAGAGGAAGGACCTGCAGAGGCCCAATGGTAGCTAAAAGTAGGATAAAGTTTGGCATTTCTGCATTCTTTTTAGAATATCTCCCTTATTACCTCAAAATTTGAGTCAGATACCTGTTCAACTCTACATGAGGCATGTTAATCTCTTAAGAAGTGTCAGTATTACAAAAACTATTAACTCTAAATTTACCTATCATATCTCATCCCCCTTCAACCAACGTAAGAGTAACCGAGGTAGGCTAGAAGAAATAGAGGTAGGTAGAAAAGTGGCAAGGAGATCAGGATTTTAAAATTGTATTTTAAAGAAAAAGTGCAGCTTCAGGATACCAGTTATTCAAGCCCAGTTCAACATTTTTTTTCTCTTCTCCCAAGATACAATAATCCTGGACAATTCATTTTTACTTGCAAATAATGGGATCAGCCATTTCCTTTTTCCTTGCAAATGGTCCTCTTCCAACTGTAAATAGACCATCTCCTTTCACTTAAAGAATAGGCTTTCCCCAATCCCAATGAATCCACTGTTAGGTTTCTGTGAGTGGGTCACCCTCCCCCCACCAAGACCAAGACTACAGATTTGTAAATTCCACAGATTTTCACCACCCAAAATACATAAATATGCCCAGCTCCATACTGTAGTGCACCTCTCTCTCGAGGGCCCACATTCTATTTAATTTCTGTCTAATAAATCCCTTTATGCCTCTTAAGCGTCCCAAAAATTCTTTTTCTGTGGTGGAAATCAGTAAACCTATGAATTAATTTTAGAGGTAGGGTGGGTTTAGGAACCTCCTAGGACCCTGTCCAGTGACATAACTGCTGTAATTTGCAGTTCTAGATCCCCCGAAGGGATGTCTAGAAGTATCCACTCATTGTCTTAAATCTGTAATTACTTCAGATTCCAGGAAAAACAGCCTAGTGTACAAGCCCCTGATGAAGTCATCCCCCAAGCAGGAGCAATTACCCCATGATGGGATCTGAATTGCCCTCAGGAGATAATGGCCTCTGCCATGAGCTCACAGAGCCAGGCTTGAGATACTGATCAACCAGACCCAGCCTTGACTGTATTTATGCTGTCAGCTGCGCAAACCCTCAACCCTTGCCTTTGTTTTTCTTTCACATAAAACCCCCAAACTCCTTTTTAAAACTTTATTTTAATGTAATATAAGTAGATATTAATAAAGAAAAATTAAAAAGCACTCTTCTTACATCTATAAAAAAAACCCCAAATCCCTCCCAATAGAGAATAGCAATAGTTGATACACTGTACCATAATCTTAAAAAGAATAGCCAAGATGTTGCTCAGAGGACAAGCCACAGACAAAAAGACTCACAAAAAAGAAACAAAGAGACAATAGCACAAAACCTTGTTTTCAGTGGAATAAAAGAAACAAGTAGTATAAATGAAACAAGTTTACATATATTGTCCGTCCCTCCAAGACAGATTTTGAACCTATATCTGGCCTCTTTTGGACCCTTTTAAGTTCCTTTATTGCCCTTCCCCAGTCCTTATGGTGCAGGTGGCCAAACCTGGCCTGTCGGGAGCCCAGGAGATGCTATAGACAGCTAAATTAGATAGAAATTAATAGAGAGGGAGCTGCCTCTTGAGAAAGTCACATGCGAGCCTCCCTAGAGACAACAGCAATTTGAGATTATACTGTAATTAGTACCACCTGGTCCAGGGGGTCCAGACATCAGGTGGGTGAACAGAACATCTGGACTCACCCCTCTCCGAGAATGCCTTTGTGCTTTCCATATACCCTTGCTACGCCACTAGTTTCCCTACTGGACCAGTATTAGCTAAGTGACTATACTTGCAATACTAGAGGTCGATTGCAGGTGGACTCACTTTACACCCCTGCTGTAGCTGTATAAATTACCCTGACAAAGATCCTCAGTGATCAGCCATCTGGGATGCCTCCTGGAAATCCAGGAGCTAGTCTTGATTCTTTTTATTTCGATAAAACTCTCCTGACTTCTGCTTTTTGTTATCCACTTCGTTCCTCTTTGTTATGAGACCATGAACTCAGAATATAACAGGTTGAGAGTTATTTTTCCCATAACAGATCCAGGGCTTTTGCCCCAAACTCTGGTTACATTATCATAAAACTTCAGTAATTTTAAGCATGAAATCTCCATTTAGACATAAATCTGAATTGTAAACATCTTTTCTTTCTGTACCTTCTATTGCACATTTGGAAAAGTGTGGGGTAAGTTTTTAATCTGAAATGTGTTTGCTCTATAATACAATTGTACAATAAGAAAATGTACTACTTCAGCTTGATTTTCCTTATAAATATACTATTCTTTTCATTTTCTTCTTTATTACAATGAGCAAATAAAATAAATTATTCTGATTTAACATCTAGTTCTGACAACAGTATTTTTTCATTAGTTATTCAAGATACTTTTTGAAAGTCTCTTAGGGAATTAATGAGATTATAATGAAAAAGTATGTTTTGTAGATTAGATGCAATTGCAAAAAACATTTTCTATCTATAAGTTTCCCAAACAACTTCTGTTTAAAGAACAGGTGAGTGTCTTCAAAATATTTTTGAATGTTTTACCATAAAATCTGTTTCATCCTTGGCTGTCCCTGAAGTGGATGTCTATTGAAGGGAAGAAAGTTACCGTGCAGTTTTCTGAAGGGGAACTGTTACTTGTGGATCATTTCTCAAGTATTTTTGAGACTAGACCGTGTATTGAGAGGTATTTCACACCCTCATAAGGATCTCAGGGGAAGGTATTTTCCTCAAATATGTGCTTCTTCTTTTTCCCTTATTTGCTTTCAAGTAAAATTATGGTTTTAGAAAGAATACCTTAATAAATGTGAGTCATGTTTTGCTTTAATTGCTAATACTGGGATTGGGCTGCAATAGAAGATGGCATTTCTAAACTGCTGTAGCTGCCAAAAACTGTGTCGCAGACCAGTGCACTACAATATAGAAATTTTGGGTGTACAATTCGTTTTAACTAAGAGCTAGTTAGATTTTCAGGTAAATTGATATTTTACTTCCCCAACACAGCATGTTAACAGCATTACTGCTACTTGAGGAGTTACTAGAAAGTGATTTTACTTTTCTTGTCACTGATTCACAAGGTTTATGGTGAAGACTCATTTCTTTTTCAAGTGGAAAGAGTTTTCATGCCACAATTAAATGTCTTTCCAGGAGGCTAAAGGAGAGTTTTGCTTTTTACCCTGTTTTTTATTCTCACCTGCATCTGTACAGTTTTGTGTCATCAAACTGTGTAGAGACACAAATAGTTATATAGAGCCAGCTACATTCATCTTTCTCTAACCTTTTAGAAGCTGTACCAGACACTAGGGACTTATCACTAGTGGAGTATATAGCATTTGCATAGTCATCAGAACTACTTTTGAGCCTTTTGCTGGCTGATGGGTACTAACGTTATTGTCTCTACTGATACACAATCTTTCTGACAGCTGGGGCAATATCTTGTCTACTTCGCTGTGTTTCACAGTCCCTAGTATATTTTTCAAGTAAACACCTGATTAACTCATCAGGGAACTAATGCTTAAATTTTGCACTTAGATTATCTCACTACTTTTGAGACATAAAGCCATTAGTTATATAATTTCGTGGATAGGGTTCAGAAAAATTTTGCTTATTTTACACTATTTTATAGCAGCTATATGTTTGCAGTAGAATATCATTTGTAGGTTAGTTTTCTTTCATGTTTGGATTCAGAAAAGAATACAACATGGTGTTTTACACGAAGTTCATACACATTGCTAAACAGCATTTACTACAGTATGCCCCAATGAAGATAGCAATATAGAGGAAAATATAACTCCCAACCTGCTAGATGGCAGATATGCCAAGTTCAGGTACCCTGAAATCGGAGAATGAATTCCAAAGAACACAGGAGGTTAAGAGTAGGAAAGGTTAATTGGAGACTAGGACTAGCTCCTGAGAGACAAGAGGGGTCCCAGAAGTGGGTCGCCACTGAGGCTACTTCTCTAAGAATGTTTTATAGAGCAAAATCACAAGGTGGGTACAAAATAAGGAGGTGAGCACAATGTGGGCCAACTATAATCAGCCAACAGGATCACAAGTGTAGGTGCTTAACTAATATTGGCTCAATAGGGAAGAGGGTCATGTAGCAAGCGTGCATGGAAAGAACAAAAGTCTTTTGGGGAAGAGATGGGGCCAGGTGCTCTGGTCACCCACCCGGGCAATTGATGACTACCTGGTCTTCCTGGGCCAGATGGTGCTAATTATAGTATAATTCCAAGTTACTGTTTATCCCTTGGGGAGGCATGTAAGTCTGGTCATCGCATCTTTATCCTGAGGCCTGATCTTCAGATGTGCCTCTGGCTGGAATTCTGGTGTCTTTATTTCTTGTGCTGTCTTCCTTGAAAGCCCAGTCCCTCTCTGACTGTATATCAATTTCTATCTAATTTCTTTCTATTAGCTACCTGTAATAATAGGATGAACTCTGATTTAAAAAATTTAAAATTATTGCAGAATGCTCTGGCTCGAGTGTATGTGTCCGTCCAAAAATTTTATGCTTAACATTAATCATTATTGTGAGAATATTTAGAGCCTTCAGGAAGTGATTAGGTGGGTGGGTGGGGGGCTCTGTCCTGGCAAGTGAGACTAAATGCCCTCACAAAAGAGACTTCACATCGTATTCATCCCTCTTGCCTTTTCACCTTCCTGCATGTGAGGATACAGCAACAGGAATCCCGTTTTCAGGATGTGCTGTCTCGAAAACAGAATGAACCCTCGGCAGACACTGAATCTACTGCTCCCTTGATCTAGAACTTTCTAGCTTCTAGAACAGTAGGAAATAAATGTTTGTTCTTTATAAATTACCCAATCTGTGGTATTTTGATATAGCAGTAGCAATAAAGTAAGAAACAGAAATTTTCACCTACACAGAGTACAGAGTAGAAAAAATAATATAATCAATTCCACATGACTATCATCCAGTTTCTGCAAGTATTAACATTTTTTCGGTCAGTTTTGATGCATCTATCCTACCCATTTTTAGTGGCTGGAATATTTTAAAGCAAATTCATCATATTTCATCTGTAAGTAGTTTAGTGTGCATGATTGACAGTTGAGGAGACATAAAACAATTTTGAAAAAGCCAAGAAATAGTTTTCAATATCATGCTAAAATTGTCAAATCTTTTCTTATAATTTTACAACTCTGATAATACTACTTTGCTCTCTTCTAACCCAAGCACATAAGTAACTAAAAAAAAAAAAAGAAGTTCTTAGTGGATGACAGGAAGTGTATATGAAACACGAAGCATATTTTGTTGCTCTGCTGTGGTCTTTTCTTTTTTTTTTTTTTCTTTTTCTTTTTGGTACCCAGGATCAAACTCAGGGGCTGGTGCTTGCTAGGCAAGTACTCTAACTACTGAGCTAACTCCCCAGCCTCTGCTACAGTCTTTGAATTATGTCAGGAGCCATGCTTTGATAAAATACTGTATTATGGTTTAATATGATAGATTACCATAATAATCAAATGGAAATTATATATTTATTTTATTGGAAAGTCTGTTTTTCACCTCTGATATTTTTGGATATTTTAAATGTAGTATAAGACTAGCCAGGCCCATGACACACTATAACTCATCAATCTATTTTAATAAGATATTTTTCTAAGGATGTTCAAACTTGATGGCTCTAGTTATTTGATGCCACCGTTTCACAAAGTGACTGTGATAGCATTCCCTTTGATCATCTAGTATATCAATGTTGTTAAGATAGATGTTTAAATAGCAATTTACTTTATCAGTTTACCAAACACTGTCCAAATAAATGATAATCATTGTTTTATAAATTATGGTGAGTTATGTTTTGTTATTGTAGTTTTTGAGTTACTGTTTAATAGGATGCCAGTTTGAGATATATGTAGTTTCAACAATGTTATATAAAGAGACATATTGTGAGAATTTTTAGGGAAAGTCAAATATGCGAGAAAAAACTGAATAGTTTCATTGTGTAAACCCAAGCCAGACATGAATAAGAAATAGTATGTAGGATTTAAGTTTATTATTTATATATTCACCCTGGACATTTGGCCATTAGAAATCTATATTGTTGATACTTTTTTTTTTCTAGTGTTACAGAGAACATATACAGATAGGTAGATATAAACATCACTCCCAAGTAGTACCATAAATCCATGAAAGGAGCATCAGCTTTAACCAACTGGAGGAAAATGTAGTACTTGACTGGCTGTCAGTTATTTTTGTAAATAAGGGTTCAGTGAACTCCCATTTCGGTATCTTCTGCAATGAACAAAATTCAAATAAAAACTTCCCTGTAGACATTTAAAGCTGAGCTGTATGTCTTCCAGTGATCCGTGTGCTGATATTTTTCTTCACATTCATAACTGCTGCCTCAGTGTATATTTTGACACTTCAGGTACTCTGCTCAATAAACTGTCCACGTTTGTACCTTGGTTTGATGATATTAATTTGTGTTGAAGCATGCATGTATTCTTATACTCTTCCAGAATTAGCTTTAAGCTTTTATTTTCCCTTTATTATGTGAATTTGATTAAAGCTGACCTATCTTTCCAAGTGAAAAGGTTTCATTTGGAAAATTCCTTTCAAATAACTTTAACATAGCAGTTGAGAACTACAGCCATTTTTAGAATACTATTCACAAGAAACTTCTTCCACTAAAGTGAATTATGGGTTGCTGGCATGTGTTTTATTTCTTGCATGGCAAATAGGAAAAAATACAATACGGAGGACTCTACCTTCAATTTTGAAAAAAAGATGGTTTGCTCTGCTGCCCTAATATTCAGTCTTCAATTATGGTACTTGGAATTAAAAAAAAAAATAGGACTGTTATTTTTTTCACCCCCAAATTTCAGGTTCTTGAATACACTTTTCTTTTGAAATATTATGAGAAATATACTCTCTAATATTTACCATGAAAAATTACAACACAAATAGCATTATCCAAGATAAAAATAAAGAAAAGCAACTCAATATTACCAATCTGTCAGAGTTGGATTTTACAGTCACACGAAAATAATTAGAAAAGTCAATCCTAAGCTACACACAAGACAGAATTGAAAAAGTGTTTTCCAGTAGATCTTTTGATTTAAAAGCTTTAGGTCACATTTCTTTTTGTGCTCTTGGATGTGCAGTATATTTAATAAGTAGACTACAGTCTAGAGTCTTTTTTTTTTCAATTTTTATTTTTGTTAGTATATATTTGCAGTACATAATGCTTACATTCCTTGTGAGGAGTTGGTATATGTACATAACGCATTTTAATTCTGTTTTGGATCCCCTTCCTCTCCCTTCCCTCTTTCCTCTCTCCTTGGTCCTTTTCCCTTTTGCAAAAGATCTATTTCCATTTTTCCTATTATCTACCTTTTGTTTTGGTCTGTATTTATATTATGGGGTGCTCCCAGTCTCTTCAATATGGAAAGCCAGAGCCAATGGCAGAAAGTAGGCTTATCCTGTGACTAATTTTGCAACCTATGTGAGTCATCCGGCTCTACTCAGCCTCTATTTTCTCATCTGTTTAAATGATGCAAGATAAATGTCATATATGTGCAAACGTTGTCAGGTAGGCAGCAAACTTCCATCTACTTCCATTGTTGAGGTGAAGAAGGGCAAAATGTTATAGCGAGTGACATCATGGTGCTAGAAATTATGGACTATGCGGTTTACTGTCAACAATCATGGAATAAAATACTTCAAAGAGACTTTTAGACTACGATTTCAAAATAAGATAACATCTTAGTCCAAACGGTAAATGCAATACAAGAAAACTAAAGGATAGAAAATGTTGCCTTTCTGAGGAAGGTAGTAGCGTTAAGTTGGGAACATTATAGTGAGAAGAAACATCAGAGACTTTAGGCTTACGATTAAAGGTACATTCTAGCAGAAAGCAGAATGGAGGCTTTGATTTTCTTGACAGTAACACTATCCACTTCATTCACTTGATCTTTTGATGACCAAGCATACTGATTTGTGGGAAACTTTACTGATTTTAACACTGGAAGTCCCATATTCTGGCAAACTCCTCCGAGCTGGTGAAACCGGGTCTATTGGTCCCCTATTTTGGTCTTCATGATATTGGCTATGAGTTTGCTCAGATATGCAGTGGGGGATGGGAGTTCAACAAACTTTCAGCCTTCAGAGTTAAAACTGTAGTGTTAGAGTCAGGTGTGTTGGCACAAGCCTGCAAGTCCCACACTCTGGGGGGCTGAGGCAAGAGGAGTGTAAGATGGAGTTCAGCTCGGGCACCTCAGCACCTTAGTGAAAGCTTGTCTCAAAATAAAACAAATAGAAGAAGAGGAAAAGAAAAAAATAAAAGGGCTGGGAATGTAGCTCGGTGCAAAGTCTCCAGGTTTAATCTCCAGCACTACTACGAACAAACAAACAAACAAACAAACAAACGACACTCTAAATCTTATTCTTTGCACTAAAAATGTTTGCTCTCCGTAGGTGGGTACAGTATACCTTGTATTATATAGAGGATGTTTCCAGAGGTCCTAGAAGGAATGTATTAGGGTTCTCCAAGGAAACAGAACCAACAGGATCTGTATGTGGGAAGAGATTTGTTATGAGAAATTGATTCACGAAATTAAGGAGCCTGAGAACTCCCACAATTTGCTTTTATAAGATGAAGGCCCAAGAAAGCTGGTGGTGTAATTAGTGTGAGTCTGAAGGTCTGATAACCAAGGAAGACAATGATATAAATTCCAGTCCAACGGCAGGTGAAGACTGATGTGCCACCTCAAGCAAGCAGGCAGGAGGTGAAAAGGGATGAATTCCTTGTTTGTCTGCCTTTTCATTCTATTTAGATCTTCAGTGGATTGGACAGTACCTATGCACATGGGAGTAGAAGGAGGAGTGAGGTGTGTGCAATCTGCTTCACTGAGGCCGTAATCCAAATGTTAATCTCATCCTGAAGATTCTCACAAACATACCTTGAAAAAAAAATTTATTCTGAGAACCTCATGGCGTAGTTAGACACAGAAAATTAAACATCAAAAGGGGATTTTGCTACACATATATGACATACATTCAATATGGTGGAGAAGAATTTTAATGATATGATGGTTGTAGGAGAGAAAAGATACCAAAGTACTCAGCAAATACTAAGAACCAAATGCATGATAGTTACATGCTCTTTATTTTTGAGTATTTTGGAGCCTATTTTATGAGATAAAGTCTCTCCTCCTCTAGACCACTAGTAGCTAAGAAATGCAAAGCACAGTTTATCTCACAGAAGTGCTGATAACATTTTGTTTGATGTATTGGTCAGTGTTTACTAGAGAAAGAGATCTATTACAAGATATACAAATACATGAGCATTTACGATTGGCTTATGATGGCTGCCCACAGAGTCGGGTGTGGAAGAGTGCAAAAGGTCATTCCGTGCACTAGGGATCTGAAGGATCCAGTCAAAGGCTTGGAGCTCAGTGTAGTGTCCCATGAAAATCTGGATCAGGAGGCTGAAGGGTCTGTGCTGGAGGCTGAAAGCCAGGAGGTGGCATCCAATTGAAGTTGAAGACTGGAGCTCCTCTGAGCGAAACAGAAGCGGTCCTTCCTTCTTTGTTCCCCTTTTATATCATTCTGGCGATAATCCTCCTTAGGGCGGGTCTTCCACACCCAGAGCTATGCTGAGCCAATTTTGTTGGGTGTTATTTGCCCAAGCTGACACGATCAAACAACCATTACACTTGACATCCAAACTGGCTATATACCAAGAAACTAAGCATAAATTTGAGTTAAACTGGTCAGTTATAAAAAAGTATATTTGAATTCAGAGGTTGAAATTGGGGCAAAAATGATCTTCTACTATTCTTTTTCTTCAATTTGCATCTCTTGCCTGCTATAGAAAGAAAAGTAGGAGTCAACAAATGGGGAAAGGAGAAATAGGAAAGCCACAGGGAGGAAATAGGCAAGAGTTATTCTAGAACGTTTTTTATTCACTCAAAATTGATAGGATGAAATGAAATTCCACCAAAAAAAGATTAAAATCCTTTTTACTATCATTCCAAATACCTAAACCCCATTGAGTAGTATGTATCACCCAGTTTCCATAAGAATTATGTTATAAATGTAGAAATCATACTACTTGATAAAGATGAAAAATCTTGAAAATGTTTTCCCAGAGAAAGGGCCCATTAGATAGCTTAAATTTGTCTAATGCACCAGAAAGCTAAATATACAATGTTGTGGTAACATATTTGCTCAGGTACGCTCTTAATATAAACATCCTATATTAAATTCTGACTCACTTTTTGTTTTGGCCCTAATTTACATGATAATGCCAAATGTATTAATGTAATGCCCTGATTCTCTGAGTGTCTTGTTTACTCACAGCACAGTTTTGAAAAGGGGAGGTAGAAGGTTAACTCATGTTGAGCTAGACATTGTGGAAAATCAGGGCACTTCCCATCACTCAATAAGTACTAACTGATCTGCCACTTCTGACTCTTAAAATTTCCTTTTACAATTCAACTGCTATAAGAGTTTTTTGGCATACGGTTGACCCACTATCTTACAGAATCTTGACTTGTTAAGTGGAAACTATGGGAAGATCTGTATTTGTTGCCTAAGATGTACACATAACCTTCAAAGGTTGTGTAACAGTAGAGAGTGTGTTCTATAACCATTTCCTCCACAAAGTTCTAATAATTTTCCTTAGAATGTGAAACAGGAAGCTCCATGATTAATTCATCAAATAAGTATCCAAAATATGACTGCTACTAGCTACTGGGTGTACAATTCCAAAATATATTTTATAGAAATTTTTTGATAATTGCAGATATTTTAAGAAACATTTTTAAAGCGAAGCATGGTGGCACTTGCCTATAATCTCAGCACTCTGGGAGGCTGACACAGGACACCTAAATTCAAGCCCAGACAGGCCACAATTCACTTAGCCCATTTTCTTAATTAAAAGCCCTTTTGTTTTCTAATATTGTATTAGAGTGAAAATCGTAATTATATATAAATAGCATATATGCTTATGTTTAGATTTCCTCCTTAAAATTCTGGGAAAGTTAAAAAGTTTCAGAAGTTTCTATTTTGTTAAAATAGCTGAAACTAAATAATAAGTTTCAAAACTGCTCCAGTTTTGCTGGACTAAATTAGTGACACATAATAAAGATAAATAAATTATCTAGTTCATGTTCTTAATAACAAAATTTATTAATTCTCTACTGCCTAATAAATTTTACTAGCATTTCTATTGTAAAATTTTCAATTAAAAAAACAAGCAAAAATGCTTAAATCCCCATGTAGTTGCTAGATCATTGTGAACTTACTAAACAAAATTCTGTACTTAGTCCCTAAGTTTACAAAATGAAATCTGGACTACCTTTCGTTAGACTGCTAGTGAAGAAGAAGATAAGTGAGACCTAAGATATGGAACCCTCCTGCCATTTGTGTGACCTGATTAAATCTCTCTTGTATTCAGCACTCATTAAATAATTTACTCACAATAATTTTAGATTGCCAAATCGCTCACACTTTGTGTGCAGAGACTGATTTTGATTGTCATATCCATAAAGTAGTGGAGAACTAAGGAGCTTCAACTCAAATCTCAGAATTAGCAGGTGTGAATTAATTGGAAATCTGCCTATCTGAAAGTAGATCCAGTGTTTCCTTGAAGGAGTACTTAAAAAGTAGAGTCACTGAATATATGTGAATTTATATTGTATGAGTAGTGAAAGGATCTATGGGTAACCACTTTGGAATAACTGAAAAGAGAGATAGAAAGAGACCAAAAAAAAAATCCATTTTGTTTTATTATAGAAGTTATACAACAGATGCTATTGTAGTCAGAGAGTATTGAACTGACCATTTAAGAAAGTTTAAAAAAAGGATTTTTTTGAGTCAAAATCATGCAAAACATTCATTCAGAGGTGGTTTAGTTGTTTCTTAGCAAGAAATACATGTTTAGATGATCAGAGTCCCAAATCATGTGTGGAATTACAGTTATAATTATTAAGAAGATCAGGTGTTCAATGATACTACCTTAAAATTGTATTTCGCTCTGTGAAATTGGATTTTTGTCGTGTGTTTTTGAATGAATTTGCTTTTGGTCTTTCTGAGGGTCAGTAGTTCCGGAATGTGAGAAAACAGATGCACCATGGTGATGAACAAGGACAAAAACCGTACCTCAGGTTGCTTTTTCACAATGTACTGCTGAAGCTGGAGCTTTGGTTAATGTGTGGAAGTCACACTCCCATGCAGGTAGAGTAGTTCATATACGGTTATGAATTAGGCCTCCTGAATATGGCGTTTTCTTGATGTGAAGGAAGGTTTTTATTATACTCAAGTCAACTTGAAAAAAATATTTTCTCGATCATTAATGTGTATTTCACTATAAAAATGATTGTAACCTGTGCACAGACAGAGAAAAGTAAAGAATTGACTATTTAAATAGTTAGTTTAGGCAAATATCAAGGGAATTAGCAGAAGGTGAGAGTGGGTAGTGTTTTTTTCATAGTAGGAAGGAATTATTAGATTGGACTCCTGTATTATTCAGCTCTTACTTTGTATTGCACTCACCATATTACAATCTATGATCTTTAAATCTGTGTTCATCAGCAAAGATCACAAAAGTTTGTGGGAGCAAGAAACATGATCGCTATAGACTGACTGATGTCTGCATGCAGCCCTTTCTGTTACCAGATTAGAGGTGATTTCTAGTTCCTTTCTGTCCTAGACGAAGAATTGAATGAAACAAGCATTAATGGTGGCAATGTTTCACATTTATTAAAGGTAGGGAAAAAAAACCCAGAAGGATAGGGGGGAAAATGGGCTCTGCAGAGTGAAATGGAGGAAAGGAGGGAAAAAACAAAAATAAAAATACACCCTACAGTGTAGGGTGGGCTACTCTGAAGAGGCATGATAATGTGTGCTTAATGGCGACTGTCTCTTTTCTATACTTTCCACACTGGCATCGAGTCTAAGTCCACCTATCAAAAACCTGTTCGAGTTCTAGCAAGAAGTCTACATGCAGGGTTCTGGGAACTGTTCTTGTCACACCTCCTTTCCCAGCTAGTTTTAGTCACACCCTACTTCCCCCCTACCCATTAATATGTTGAGGTTCCAACACTGCAATGTGATAGTACCTATTTGGAGATGAAGACTCTGCAAAGTAATTATGGTTATAAGAGGTCATGAGCATGGGCCTTCAGCAGGGATTAGGTACCTGCTGTTGTCTGAATGTTAGTGTTCCCCCAGAATTTACGTGTTGAAACCTAGTCACCAAGGTGATAGTATTAGAAGGTGGGGTGTTTGGGAGGTAATTAGACCATGAGGGCTGCACCCTCCTGAATGGAATTAATACCATTATAAAAAAGAATGTAGAGAACTGCTTTGTCCTGCATTGAGGGTACACAGAAAACACTATGGAACAAGTTCTCACCAGATTTTAAATCTGCCAGCAGCTTGGTCCTGGATTTCCCAACTCCTAGAATTGTAAGGAATAAATTTTTGTTATTCATGAATGGCCCAGTCTAAAGTATTTTGCTATAGCAACTTGAATGGACTAGGCCAGTGCTTAATAAGCACAGACCCCAGAGACCTGGCTCTGTCTCTTCCTCTCTCCTAAAGCCCACAAGAGAGGTCACGTGAGCACACAGTTGCATGTCAGCCACCTACAAGTCCAAAGAAGAGGCTTCAGAATGAAACCACCCTTACTGACACCTTGATCTTGGACTTATACTCTGGAACTGTGAGAAGGAAATTTCTGCTGGGTAAGCCACCTGGTCTGTGGTATTTTTTTAATGGCAGCCTAAGTAGACTAACACAATGATAGTTTTAAATACCTGTTGCTTTGGACTGATGAAGATAATGATGGTATAAAATGCTTTCACTGGTGTTACTGAATTCTTTCTTCTGTAATGATCCTGTCCTAACAGTTAGTCCTTTTGGGTTCTGTGCTTGGATCCTACACAAATAAAAATGCTTTATTATAAATTTTACTTCATAAGAAACAGCTTTATAATTTCATGTTGGAGCACTAGAAATATGTGCCTTGAAATGGGAAGTATTTCCTCAGTCTGTATTTTCCTTCCAACCTATATAGGTAGTTAACCTACATAGGTAGGTAAGTCACTCTTTTTGTTTGTTTGAGACAGGGCCTCACTATGTAGTTCAGGCTGGTCTTGAGCTCACCACGTAGCCCAGGCTGGCTTCAAACTTGAGGTGATTCTTCTGCCTCAGTCTCCCAAGTGCTGGGATTGCAGGCATGTGCCACCATCCCTGGTGTCATTTAAATTATTCTATAAAGGCAGTGCCATAATCGTAGGCTTATAGAAATGACCATAAAGGTTAAGATCTTTTACCTCTTTATTTTACTTTTCCAAGGAAATAAGAACTAATGAAAGAACTACTATAGTTTCATTACCAAATGACAACTTTAGTACATGTGCTGCCAAAGAGAGCACCCAAACGACAATTTTAGAAAAAAAACTATATTAGCAAAATAAAAGGAAGCTTTAGAAAGACAAGTATTATAGAGACTGCATAGACATAGGTTTTGTATTTAACTTCTCAAAGATAAATTTAATTCAACCTAGGACCAAAAATGAACAGACTTCAGAAAACACTTAAAACATATTTAGCATCACTCTATGCATGACCTGAACGCTCTTGTCTTTGCTCTGGAAACTTCTAATGGTATAATGATATATTAGCAGTTGCGGTAACTTGTGTAGCTGCTCTTCAGTGGTATTTTCCTTTTACTTAAAGTAGTAAGGGAGTATACTTTGCAAAACTCAGTAGAGCACTATGAGGTTATTTTTCCCCTTTACTAAGCAGAGGCACATGTTACATATATATCCTTTGGAAATTATTTTGACACGAATTATAGAAAGTAGCCAAATATACAGTAGAAGATACAATTTGTGTTAAATCTATAGTTGTCATTAAAGGTGCTTTGAGTGTATCTTTAATTTAAGTGTATCTTTTTTTAAAATTCAAGTGTATCTTTAAGACCTGGTTTATGAAAGAAATCTTGGATTACCATCAAAATGTAATCGAATCTTTGGAACAAGTTAGCCTGTGTTTTCACTGTCAAGGAAATGATATTCTGTGAGCGGTACTTAATTTTCCACCTATCTTAATAGAATGAGTTGAGTAAGCATTAAAGATTATTATTATTATTGTTATCATCATCATCATTATTAATAGTGCTAAAAGAAAACCTTGGGAAGCATAAGTGACCTGCTGGCAAAGATTACTCACTCTAGAGTGTGCAATGGATCAGTTTTGCTCCCAGGAGAAGGCAGCATTATAATTAATAGAAATTGATCATATTGGGTTTATAAGACACTGTGATAATTAAATTCACTAGGAAAGCATGGAAATTTTAGAGCTCTTTGTAAACCACTACTCTGTGAACCTTCTGCAATGACTGTAAAAACCACATCAGAAGATATAGCTGCTTTTTGTTTTGTTTTATATGCTAAGCAGAAACCATTAACTGGCTTTTTGAATGTGTGGTATACACATTCACTAAGAATTTCTAATATTCTACTGAGTGAATATTAAAGTCTACTTTTCCATTTTTGCTAATAGTCACCATCATTACAAAGCTACAGAAAATTCTTTTGCCACATGTCCATGGTTCAGGTAAACACTTTCTGCCTTCTGGAAGTTGTAGCTGTAGTGTGCACATTGCATACATATATTCAAATACCACATTGTACCTCATAAATTTGTATAATATGTGCCCATAAAAATTTAAAAACAGCCTCAATACTTTACCATTTTATGTCTCAATGAACCCTTCTGATTGAAGTATTGAAAATACTTCAATTTAGCCTTTACATAAATACATGTAGACAATAGAGATTGAGGTTTGCAAAGGATACAAAGCCCCTTTCCAGAAAGTGGGTTTATTTTTTTAACCCCATAAAATCATATAGAAATAGGGCAAAGAATAAATCGATGCAGCAATCAAGATTAGTTCCACATATACTTTGGAATCTGGCGTTATGAAACCTAGAATCAATTTTACTACTAAACACTCTGAACCTAATGTGTCTTGAGTCCTCTTAGTGTCCTTTAATAATACTGCTCTGAACCTTATATCCTTAACTTCTACTTTCTTGGCCTGATAGCAAGTGATTTTTCTTATCAGAATCCAAGAATTTCAAGAGTCAAATGTGTTAGATGTACAACCTTTGGGTCTTTAAATACATTTTTCACAGGATTACAAGGAAACTTTACATATATAGCAAGTGATTCTTCTTATTAGAATCCAAGAATTTCAAGAGTCAAATGTGTTAGATGTACAACCTTTGGGTCTTTAAATACATTTTTCACAGGATTACAAGGAAACTTTACATATAGAGTTTGATGAATTTTAATATACTTATTAATATCAGTTATGTTGTAACATATAAATGTAATCCATACCTTGACAACATTTCGGAGCACGTGTTTGTATATGTCTCTTCTCTCTCCAAAAGGTCTTGACATCTGTTTGTTCAGTGGTTTATACTATTCCTAACTCATTATGTTTCACTGGACTTACATTTTCTGTTCAGCTACAATTACAATGCATTTGAATTAATGAAGATTTTCTATGTCACATGCAAAAAGTAACTTTTCTACCACGCAGAGAAATATGTTACAAGAGAAGAGCATTTGTAGCAGAACAATCAAGGAGTAGAGTATTAGATTGTGTATTTAGTTGTCAGTTATAGGCTATGGGACTCCATTATGATGAACTATTATATACCTGGAAATGAAGTAAAATGTCATAACTTTTTTTTAAAAAGCACTTTCAATTTAGCCATTGTATGAAAAGAGAAATAGATCTCAGCTTACCTGAATGAAGTGATTGCATTAGGAAGGGGAATTTTATTTTTAAAACCCAAAGACAGACATTTTTGAATGCTGCTGTTATTTACTGTACCATTAACAGTTTTTCTTTCACGGACTTGCTGGTATATTAAAGACCTGCTTCAATCAAAAAATATTCTCTACAGTTGCTGGCTGATGGTATAATTATACTAAGTCGTCAAGAGACTATTTTTGATTCCCAGGATAAAATCCCTTTCTTTAGCTCTCACACACAGAATTTACACGCCTCATTGTTCACTGTTCATCATTCTTTTGCTTCTTTTGCTTTACATACTGGATCAAGAAGAGTTCCCCTGGAGACTCTACTGCACATGTTTAGGCATCTTGGTAATGCTTTGTTTTTATTTTTACTACCTGCCCAAGGTTCACTTAACTGTAGCTTGATCGGTGTCATTGTTCTAGGTAGTCTAATGAGGTTGAGTCACTTCTCCAATTCCTGGTTTTTCTTGTTTTGGTTTGTTGTTGTTGTTTCATTTATTGTCTAATAGCTGAGGAGGTCTTTCTACAGGAAACAGGCACATAACGTAGCAAACACAGAAACAAGAGGCTAAATGTTTAATTTACTCAATTAAAATTTTGTCCCATGTTTCTCTGCTCCTCTTCAGTGTTCTCTTTCTTATGTTTATAGAAAACCTCAAGCAGACTTGTGTGTTAATAGGCAGGGCCAAGGACAGAGTTCTGGCTCTGGAAAATATTTGCTCTGGAAAACTACAGGAGACATTTGTTTGGTCTGACTCATTTAGACTATGCAAGAAACCATCTTGGGCATCAAAAGAGATGTCATAAATATTGATGTCTGCACAGACTAAATTACATGCTTAAAAAACTAAATAATCATGGCCACTGCAACCTCCTAATTAACTACTAAATATTTAGCACCCTACTAATATTCTGACAGTCATCTTTCCTTCTAAGGATATGTACAAAATTCACGAACAGCATCATTTTTTTGTTATTTGCCTGACAAATGGTTACTCTTGAGAAGTAGCCATTTTTCAGTCTTCCCTAGTAACTTAAAGAATACTGCGAAGGAAAACTGAATTTGTGCATTTTCATTCCAAAGCTGTTCAAGTTTGTTTTGGGAAACATGGGAGTGGTGGGGGGAGAGGGAGGCAAGTATTCCCCTCACTATGCTTTGTCTGCCTGATCCTATCTTTGCTTTTACAGCTCCTTGCGTATCTTCTTCCAGAAATCATGACCTGAAGAAAGGACACTGATCTCCTGTTCCTGCCTCTGGTCAGCAGCCCCGACCTACTACCATGACCTGCCTCCTGGTGTATTAGTCACTTTTTTTGTCTCTAGGGCACAACACCCAGCAACTACAACTTAAGTGAGAAGAGGTTTTAATTTGGTGCACCGTTTCAGAGGGCTCACTTCTTGGTTGGATGGCTCTAAGGTAGGAACATCATGGCAGCAAGGTGTGGTGGGGGAAAGCAGCTTACTTCACGGAGGTTGGAAACAGAGCAGGGGCGCAGTACCAGATGGGAAGCAGCAAAGGACCCAATATAGTATTCAAGTTGTGCTTTCATGAACTACCCAAATCAGTGAAACAACTATCACACCATGTGGCCATTGTTACGCTAGAAACAGAGAAAGGGAAAAACCAGCTGGACCACTTTCATGCCATTTATTTCTAACTTCTCAGATTAAACTTAGTGGGAATCTTCTTATCTACATATTTATTTAGTCAGTATTTCATCATTAATTTTTAAAATATAGAATAAACTTGTTATATGTTCAGCAATATATTAAGTGTAAAGTAAAAGTAATGGGGAATAATCTCCACACTGATTTCTATGGTGGTTGCACCAGTCTACACTCCCACTAACAGTGGAGAAGGGTTCCTTTTTCTCCACAGCCCCGCCGTTTGTTATTGGCTGATTTGTTGATAATAGCCATTCTTTGTGGAGGGAGGTGGAATTTCAGGGTTGTTTTAATCTGCATCTCTCGAATGACCAGTGGGATGTTGAACATTTTTATTTGCCATTTCTAATTCTTCATCTGAGAAGTACCTGTTCATTTCACCTGCCCATTTTTGGACTGGATCTTTAAATTAGGGGAGTCTGTTTTTTTGAGTTCTTTATATATTCTAGATATTTACCCTTTGTCCGAGGAATAGCTAGCAGAAATTTTTTCCCACTCTGTGGGTTGTCTCTTCACTCTGTTGGTGGTTTCTTTTGCTATGTGAAAGCTTTTTAATTAAATGCGGTCCCAGATGTTGATTCTTCATGATATTTCCTGGGCAGTTGGGGTTTTGTTCCTGAAGTCTTTGTCTACACCTATGTCTTCAAGAGTTCTACTTATTCTATCTTCCAGCAGAGTTAGTGTTTCTGTTTTAATATTTAGATCTTTGATGGCGATTCCTCAGAAAACTAGGACTAGAGGTTCTCTTTGACTCAACTATTCCCCTCCTTGGTATTTTCCCAAAAGAATTAAAAGCATCATAATACAGAAATATATGAGCACCCATGTTTATAGCGGTACAGTCTGTAAAATTGAAATCTTGGAAACAGTTCAAATGCCCATCAACTGATGAGTGGATAAAGAATATGTGGGTTTTTTTTTTTTTAAATACAATGGAGTGTTACTCTGCCATAAAGAACAATAAGCTTGAGACATTTCTAGGTAAATGAATGCACCTTGAGACCACACTCTTAAGTGAAATAAATCAGACACACATGTTTAAATGCTACATTGTTTCTCTAGTGTGAGAAACTGAAAGTGTAAATAAGAACTAAAATATATTATATTGGGAAAGAGAAGAAATTGTTCAAATGGGAAGAGGAACAAAGGAGGGGGAAGGGAAAAGGAACAGAGGGACAAGAGAAAAAAGAAAAAAGGAAAAAAAATGGAATCAAAGTTTTTGTCAAAAAGGAGGGGAAGAGAGGTAAAGGGAGGGGAGGGGAATGGGAAAAAAGCAGCAAGGTATATCATGTGCAGGTACAAATTCTCTATGATGAATGTTATCATTATGTATATTTAAAACCTACCACTAAAATAAAAATTTAAAAATACAAGGAAAAAGAAGTAATGGGGAGTACAAGGTAGGGGAGCAGTACTGATAATAGAAAGGGCAAAGAATAACCTTAAAGAAATAGAAGTCTTCACTATTTTAAGGCTAGGGTAAAGTTACATACCCAACTCAAGTAAATTAAAGCAGTTAAAAAGCAGCAAGTAATCTGGGGGTGGGTAGCATATTCCTGTAATCCCAGTATATAGAAGCCTGAGGCAGAAGGATCCCAAGTTCAAGGCCAGGCTGGGCTAGAAATTGAGGTCCTGTATCACCCCCACAAAAAAAAAACAGGTTAAAAAAAATACAGTGCAACGGTGTATATGAGTGATTACAGGGATGGTGGAGCCTTTACATATCTAATTCAGTTCGTCATTTAAGTAGATGGTATGTTCTAGAATCTACATCAAAAAGAACTTGAAAGAAAATAACAGAATTGAGATAACAATCTGTAAACAGAGACAGACACTATAACTTTATTATGTAGCACACTGTGGCAAATGTTTTAAGATCTACAAAGTACCGTGGGGGAAATTGTGTTGGGAGAAATTAATTATGAGTGAGGACTGCTGGAAAGTTTTGGATAAGAGGTAGAGTTTGGGCTTGGAGATGAAGGCTCTAGCTCAAATTTTATAGGTAGGAATGGTGAGGGGAAGGTGGTGGCAATGGAAAGTGCAGGGTGTGAAGTGTAGGAGTCTTTAGATCTTGTGTTGTTGTTCAGTCATAATGCATAAGGTAGGGTGCAAGAGGAGGTCAGATGGAAAGATGAGCTAGATGACTAGTAAAAGCCCTTGAAAGCAACATTAAGGAGCTGGGACTTTATTTTTCATACAATAGAGTTATTGATTTTTTTCAGTACTTCTTCAATACTCTTCAGAAGTAAGGTGGACAAGTCTATCCTTAGGAAATGGTTAGTTTATCGTTGTGGTTAATAGTGCTCTGAAGTCAGGCAAAAGTGGATTTGACTAGTAAATATTTATTGATGTCCTATATTCCAGGCACTGTTCTGTTCATCAGGGTTATAGTAGTGATGAATATTGGCAAAGCCTTTGCACTCACGGTGCTTATTTTTAGTATGGGGCAAAAGAGATGGATGAAACTAAAATAAAAATGAAATTTACAAATGGAGATAAATGCTATGAAGAAAATGAAGCAGGGCAATATAATGACTGGCAGGAGGCAGGAAAACTACCATGGACTGAGTGGTCAGAGAAAGCCTCACTGATGTGGTAAAAATTTGAGTACGTCTTAAATTAAAAGATATGACTAGCCAGGTGCATATCTGGAGCAGTCTTCCAATCAAAAGGGTTAGGAGATTTAAAGGCTCTTACATGGGAGTGAGCTTGATGTCATCCATAAACAGACAGAAGGCTAGAGTGGCGAGACTGAAATGAATAAGGGGGAGACATGCATGAAATTAGGTTTTTGAGGGAGGCAGGAATCTGTTTATGTTGTCTAGAGATCAGAGTACTTCTTTTAACACTATAATTGTAATGTGAAGCCAGTAAGAAGAGGTTGTAAGCAGGGTTTGATATAGCTTGATTTATAATTTAAACATTGCTTCTGCCTGATAAGTGTAAAATTTGTAGAGGATGTACAGTGAAGTAGAGGACTCCTGACATGTTTAAAGGGTAGACCAGGAAAAATTTATTTGAGGTCTATTGTTTTTACTTATTTAACTTTGAAAAAATTACCATCCTCACTTCAGCTTTGATGCCCTCATCTGCAAAAAGGGGATGATAATAGTACTACATGTGTCCCCTCAGAAGCATGTGTTGGGACCCTAGTCCTCTGTGCAACTGTGTTGAGAGGTGAGACTTTCAAGAGTGATTCCATCATTAAGGCTCTGTGCCCATGAATGGATTAGTGCTAGTATCATGGGAGTGAGTTAGTTTTCCATGGAAGTGGATTCTTTTTTTTTTTTTTTTTTTTTTGGTGCTGGAGATCGAACTCAGGGCCTTGTGCTTGCAAGGCAAGCACTCTAACCACTGAGCTAAATCCCCGGCCCTGAAGTGGATTCATGATAGAAGGACGAGTTTGGCCCACTTCATTTTGCTTTCCCATGTGTGCCCTTCTGCCATCAGCCATGGGATGATGCAGCATAAAGGCTGTCACCAGATGTGAGCACCTCAGTCTTACACTTTACAGTCTCCAGAACTATAAGAAATACATTTCCTTTTTTTACCTATTACCCAGTCTGTGGTATTCTGTTTTAGTAATAAAATGGACTAAGGCAAGTACTGACCATACTTGTGCTGTTGTGAGGGTTAAATTAAAACTCCACACTGTATACTTAGCACAACATAAGTATTCATTCAATGACGGTGAGATAGGAGAGAGGGCATGACTTAGGTTGGCTGGGAAGAGAACCATGTTGGGATCCTAGAATCTATGCAACATGGCCTCTTCAGACCCTGTGTGTAAGAAGTTCTCCAAGGTTCTCACAAGATGTAGATGACACAGAAGGACACAGACGCCATGAGTCATGCTATCATGACTCTTCACAGTAGCCCACTCTGTGCCTTCCAGAAGACCAGGGTGTACTTTTACTTTTGCTTTTCTCTTTTCCTCTCTTGTTTGGCCCAAATTTGCCCTGCAGAGCCAGTTTCTCCCTCACCTGTCACTATTCAAATAAACCTCGTCACTGTTTTTGCCTTGTCTCATTCAATTCTTTGTTCGAGGAGAGAAGGACCTGGAATATGTTTCATTGGTGAGCTGTTTCTAAAAGGAAGTAGCTGATAACATTTTGGCCTAGTCAGGCAGCAGAGGAGTAAAGCTCAGATACCAAGAGACCAAGGTATGGCCCGTATCGGGCACATTTCTTTTGTTTCTCTCCAAAAGGCTTTTTTGTTTCTCTCTTTTCCTTCACTCTATCACATGGGCCAGGGATGCAGGGGACTCTTCTCATAGCATGCAGGGAACTGTTTGCTGCTTTTCTGGCTATGTGGGAGAGGGCAAGGCTTTTTTTTTTTCCAGTCACAATTGACTTTTTTTCTCTTTTCTTTGCTTGTATTTACTCCATGCATATGTCTTCTTCATGTGTTTGTCTGTTGTGTATTTTGCTACCCTTTTTGGAAAGTAACCCGTTCTCCACTTACCCCAGTTTGTAAATGCTTTTTGTTTCTTTCTCAGGTTTGCCTGTTTTAGCCCAGGGTGCAGCCATATTGCCTTGCCCCTTGGCTAGCTGCCATAATTCCTTGCCATGTAGCCAGCTGCAATCTTGTCTTGTTGCACAACTATTGCATGACTATTACATGGGCTTGTGCCACCATCTGCCTCCATTTTTTCCCCAATCTCTTTTTTCCTTTTTTTCTAGCTGGCCTTATGAGTGAAGCCTCTGATTTTAGAGAGCATATGGGCTTTTGTTCCTTCTTGCAAATAAGAAAGAAAAAAAAAGTGTGCTATCTCTTTAAGAATTTATGCAGATGCTTTGGCAGGGTGGGCCTACAACCAGAGGATCAAGGCAGTGGCTCCAGGCAAATGTGGGCACACAGGGTGGTGCCTAACTGGGTGCCTGCACAACAGGCCTATTCCCCCTTGGACAACACCAGAGGCCTGTCCCGGCAGGGCGTGGCCATTTTTACCATCGTTGGGTTGGTGCAGACTCAAGAAAAAATTCTCTGTTTTAAACACCCAAAGCTTTTGGCTGGTACCAAGCACCAGGCAAGCAGAGTTTTGCTAATGTGGGTGCTGAGTGTGCTGATGTTAGTACTGCCCACCCCGAGTGGGTGTGCCTCAGTGGTGATAAATGGTGTCAAGGATGAGGCACTGGGAGGGGCCGAACCAGGGAGTACACTGGGGCTGAGCCTCTGGGGCATGTTAAACCCTGTTTAAATGCAGATAAGTTGAAGACCTATGCCTAACTGCCTCAGCAGAATAGTATTTAATGACATTTAAAGCCTAATTAAAGTGACTGTGTGTGAGTATATAAAAACAGAGCCATCTCTCTTCTTAGCCCTTTTTTCATTGGAGTATATGCAAGAGAGGCTTTGCCCATATGGTCTAAGGAAAATCATTTGAATGCTTCAACTGGGTGGTTAAGAGAACTTTGTTTTGGAAAGTTCTGCCCTGACTTCAGGGAAGTTAAAGGATTAGTTAAGCCCAACAAGTGGCTTTGGCCCCTTTCTTCCATATGAGTTAATGGGTCCCAATATGGAGACAAAAGCCCTCAGGGAGCTTTCTTCTGTGCTTCTGTGTTGTAGATAACAGTATCACTAAGGTTGGATAGAGATATCTCTTCAGTCTGTGTGAGAATCTCAAAACAGGCACCTTATGGACCCATGGGTCTTCTCCTTCTACATGGGATGCCACCTTAAGGAGTCCAGACCTGGCTGTCTCTCCGTTATAGGCCCCAAGCTGAACCAATGGGAAACCTCTTGGCTCTCATCAACATACAGATTCCACCGACCTCACAAGGCCATATCCTTGATAAGCGGGAGAAGTTAGATCCTGACCATCTAAAACAGAAACAGCTTGGGGTTGGGGATTTAGCTCAAGTGGTACAGCACTTGCCTAGCAAGCACAAGGCCCTGAGTTCGATATCCAGCACACCCCACTCCCAAACAAGCAAACAGAAACAACTTATCTACTATTGCAATATGGTCTAGGTTCAGTACAAATTCAGAAGTGGCAAAAGATGGATATGAGATAGTACTTTAACCTATAAGACTATTCTCCCGTTACAACATTTCTGTTTAAAAGATCAAAGGTGAAATGAAATGCCTTGTGTTCAGGCTTTCGTGACTCTCAAAGGGAATGCTCAGGAATTATGGTAGTTGGTGTGGACCACACAAAAGAGAAAGATATCCTGGATGACCCTGTTCTGAGACCCCCACTTGTCTCTTGGGGGAATGTGGGTCTTTCTGCCCTGCTTGATGACACTGGGAGGTCTCCTCAACCTCATCTTTGTAATCCCCAGGACAATAAATGAGGTTCATTCCCTCTGCTAGCTGCTCTTACCATTGTCATAAAAAGGTACATTGAAAAGTACCAGAGAAGTGGTGCCAGAGAAGTGAGGCCACTGCTATGACTGTACCTGACCATGTGGTTCAGGAGCCTTTGGAACTGGTTTATGGGAAGAACTTGGAAAAAATTTGGAGATGCCAGCTGAAGAAGTGGCCCTGGAATACCTTAAGGTGTACTTGATGGGACATTCTGGTCAGAGCTCAGAAGACCAGAATGCTGATAGAAATGCTGGCAGTAAGAGGGCTCAGGAGGTTTCTACTGGGAAGAAGGCCTGCATTGGTTGTTGGATTCCAGGACAATGTGTGTTATACTTTGGCAAAATTTTGTCTGCATTTTACTTGTGTCCAGAGACTTTGCCTGAGACTGAGATTAAGGTGGCAGACTTTAATAATTTTGCAGAAGAAATTTCAAGACAGTCCAATGTTGAGGCAGAGGCATGGCTACTGCTCAGGGCTTTTGTTGAGAATCAAAAGCAAAGAGCCCAGAAGAATGATTTAAAATGGGAGTTTGACCAGAAAGGAACCTCCAGTAAAACTGCAGACTGAAAAGGAACTTGGTTCCTGAGAAGGAACAAGACAGGATGTGAGGGCGATCTGCCTGTAACATCTGTCACTCCATTGATCACCAGAATTGATTCAGCTGATCTGGCTGGCTAAGTGGATGTCCCCTTCCTCCCCCACAGTTCCATGTGCATCTGTCCCAAAGCTGCAAGCTCGGTCAAAGAAAACAACCACCTCCAGGCTGAAGATTTAGCTCAGTGGTTAGAGTGCTTGCCTTGTAAGCATAAGGCCCTGAGTTCTATCCCCAGCACCCCGCCCTCCCAAAAAAGAAAGAAAACAACCACCTTCCACTTTCTTGGTCAAGGCTATATGAGTAGCTGTGCTCCCCTGCTAGAAACACCAAACTGGCTCTCAAGGAACAGGACAATGGAAAAGATATCTGGAGGAAATCATAAAAAATACGAGGAATCCAGACTTTGTAGCCTCGAGGTTGTAAAGGTGAAATGATTTGCTTTGAGAAAGAGCCTCAGAGCACTATATTCCAGAATGGTGATGGCCTAGAGAATTTGTTCCTTGGGACTGGGTTCATAGCACTCAGAAATCTGGACACTTGACCCCTACAGCCAAGAGAGAAGGAAGCCTGGCTACTGCTCCAAATGGCACAATACTTTGGTGTCATCCAAATGGTACTGGTTTAGGTGCCTGGAGAATGCAAGAGTTGTGGGGTCATAAAGGCTTCCACCCAGATTTCAGAAGAAAACCTGGGAGGCCAGGCAGTGTGGCCTTGAGAGGGCAGTTTGTGAAGTTATGAGTGTGAAGCCCAAGGTGCAGTAGAGGCCCCAGAAGGTTGGAGAAGTCAAAAACATGTATCATCTGAGGAAAGTTGCAAGAAGTGAGCAATGCTAGACCAAGAAAGAAGCTGTGGGAGCTACAACCATCTACAGTGCCACAAGGGCAGAGCCACCATACCCTTTGCAGTTCACATCTTGGCACAGACTACCTCACATGCGGGACATGGAACTATAGGACTTAATGTTTACTCTGCTAGATTTTGAACTTGTTTTTGTCCCATTCCTTTCTATCTCCCCATTTGCAATGGGAATGTTTATCTTATTCCATTGTATGTAGGAAGTATTTAACTTTTCATTTGTACAGAGGCTCATAGCTGATAGTTTGCCTTAAATCCCAGGTGAGAATTTAGACTTGGACTTTTCAGCAAGGCTGAACCTGTTAGAACTTTGGCTGAACTGTTAGTCCATTTAGAGATGGGCTAAATGCCTTATGCATAAAGGGATGTGCACGAGTCTTTTGGGGGCGAGGGGCAGAACATTATGGCTTGTATCTAGATGTCCCCCCAAAGCCTCATGCAGTCATAGATGGAGGTTTTCAGAGGTGCCTGGATCTAGAGTGTGTGATCCTGGGATTAAACATGTGATGCTGGGATGAATTCATGGTACGATGCTAGGATTATGGGTGCCTCACTTTGGGCATGAGTGCTAAGGTTAGGTAGCCTGGATAGACTATAATGGACAGAAAGAAGGTTGCTGTTGTCACTGCTGTTGGTCACTGCTTGCTGCTTGCTGCTTTTGCTGCCTCCTGCCTTCCACCTTCCACACTATGGAATATTTTTCTCCTCTGTGATGCCCCTCTGCCATGCCACCATGTCTTGGAGCCAGCTGATTATGGACTGAGACCTCTATGAACTGTGAAGCAATATAAACATTTCCTCCTTTAACTTTAGGTATTGGGTATTTTGTCTCAACAATGAGAAACATAACTGAGATATCAACTCAGGAATTATCTAACTATAACACTGTATAAACTCTTAATTTTCTATCTAAGAAGGCATATAGAGTCTCCAAAGAAAAGTCTCAGACATCCTTCCAAAAAGTTCAGTATCTGGGATATATTCTTATACCTGGGGAATGTCAGCTGTCTAGGGACCAGATCCAGGCTATCTATGATCTCGGGCCTCCTGCCACCAAACAACAGCTTCATTCTTTCCCCCCAAATGGCATGCTTTTTAAGGATCTGAGTAGCTAATTTCAGACTAATTGCAAAGCCTTTATGTGAAATTGTTAATGCCCTGAGTCTGTGCCTCTAGAATAGATAAATGTGACTGACAATGCCTTTAGAGAAATAAAGCATGCCCTTACTCAGGTTCCAGTACTGGAAATATCTGAGAAAACTCTTTTTTCCTATATCAGAAAAGACAGGAATTCCTTTGTGTGCCTTGACCCAAAAGCTAGGGCAAGAATCCTGCCCACTGGCATACTTTTCAAAAAAGTTAGGTGGAGTGGCTGCTGGCTGGCCACTCTGCCTGAGAGCAGTAGTAGCTACAGCTGTACTAACAGAAGAAGCTACAAAGTTAACTGTGGGACTAAGACAGGAAGTCCTGACTCCCCATCAGGTCAGAGCTACTCTAGAGACAAAGGTTACTTGTGGTTAATAGGGGAGCAGCTTACCAAGTATCAGGCCATGCTCTTATATACCACTAGGGTTATTATAAAAATTGAACTACTATTAACCCTGCTTCTTTGATGCCTATAGGCCCAGAAGTTAACCACTCTTATAAACAAGTGATCTACTAAACCTACTCAACCAGGCAGGACATCAGTAACCTGCCCCTCCAAGATCCTGAGGAGGTGTGCTTCACTGATGGAAGTAGCTTTGTCCAAGAAGGACATCAAAAGGCAGGTCACGCAGTTGTCAGTCCACAAAAGCTCACTGAAACTAAACCTCTCCCTCTAGGACCCTCTGCTCAAAAGGCAGAACTAATGGCTCTTATGCAGACATTGACATCAGAAAAAGGCAAAAGAGTGAACATCTATACAGATTCTACATGTGCCTTTCTGGTGCCACACACCCATACAACAGTCTAGAAATAAAGAGGCTTGCTGACTAATAATCACCTATAAAACACAATATAAAACTGTACAACTCCTAGAGGCAATCCATCTTCCCAAGCAGGTTGCAATCATGTACTGTAAAGAGAACCAAAGAGACATGTCTGAAGTCTCCTTGGGAACTCAAAAGGCTGATAGGGAGGCAAAAATAGGGAGGCAAACATGACAGCCCTGCAGTCCCTTAAAACTCTAGCCTTATTCCCAGTTCCTGAGGAACTGTTAAAACCAGTCTGTACTCCTCAGGAAGATAAGTGGGCCTCAGGACAAGGGAGAATTAAAGAGGGACTCTGGTGGTATTTAGGAAAAAAACCTGGTTCTTCCTCAAGGGACATAGTGGAAGGATATGAAAACACTTTATGATTCCTTCCATATAGGAAGGAATGCTACATTGGAAATGGTCACTTGAGTTTTTCACAGGACTAGGACTAACTACAATCACCTGACAGATCTACACAGCTCACCCACTGTGTGCCTACAACAACCCAGGCAAGCCCAAACCACCTCCATTACACTCGGCGGCCTCAATCTTCTGGAAATGGAGAAAGAGCCAACCAGACCCTAAAGTGAGCTGTGGCAAAGATTTGCCAAGAGATGTCTGAGTCCTGGCTCCATTTTCTACCAATAGCACTCATGAGTTTGTCACATGCCCCCAAACTGGGCTGAGTTTGATCCCATTTGAGATGTCGTATGGGAGGCTATTTCTATCCTCTGATATGATCATAGACTCAGAGACTGTGAGACTCTTGCAATATCTCATCAATTTGGGCCAAGTACAGCAGGCTATCCAAATGTGTGGGAACAGAATCCTGCCATCTCCCGTCCTAGGGGGACCAGGGTTTCTGCTCCGGAGACCACATACTTGTGAAAACTTGGAGAGAGGAAACACCTGATAATTAAAGCCCAAATGGAAGGTCTCCCTTTCAGTGACTGTCACCACACTCACTGCAGTAAAGATGGTAAAGAAAGATAATTGGATTCTTCATTCTAGATTAAAGCTAGTCCCACTTGAACTATCTGAAAAAGAAGATCACCCAAGAGGAGAAAGCTACTCCCATGAGCCTCTGGAAGACTTGAGATTTTTTCTTCAAAAAGCAAGACTCCAGTGCTGCTACAAGATAAATAAAGAAGATCTTGCTAAGGCTGTGGCTCTCAGACTGTTGATATCTGACATACTTCTCTAATATACATTCTTCCCTACAGGAAGTGTGCAAATCTGACCTGCTCCTCACATTTGGGCTAATAGTAAAGTTTCTTTCTCCCATCAAACAGGCAGCTCAGTGGTTACTAACACTTTTCTCATTGTTTTCTGGCAAGTTTTTCTTTCTTCAACCCAACCAGTGAGTCACAGCACCCCAGCATACGTGGAGAGAACATAATCCCGAATAGGTAAAGTCTCCAGCACCTTCCACCTTGAAGAAGCTATAGAAGAAAGAGACCTCCATTCCTTCAGCCTCCTATAAAAAGAATTATAGGATTTATGTCTCTCGGGGGGAAATGAGATAGGAGATAGCGTGTGGCTTAGGCTGTTTGGGAGGAGAGGCATGGCAGGATCCCAGAATCTATACAACATGACCTCTCCTGACCCCATATGTAAGAAGTTCTCATGGGTTCCCATGAGATGTGGATGACATATAAGGACACAGATGCCACGAGGCGCCTGCTAACATGACTCTCCACAGTAGCTCACTCTGTGTCTTCTAGAGCAGGGTGTACTTTTATTTTTGCTTTTCTCTATTCCTCTCTTGCTTGGCCCAAGTTTGCTCTTCAGAGCCAGCTTCTCCCTCACCCCTCACTTTTCAAATAAACCTTGTCACTATTTTTCCCTTGTCTCATTCAGTTCTTTGTTTGAGGAGAGAAGGACCTGGAATACATTTCATTGGCAAGCCATCTCTAAAAAGAACTACCCAATAACAATAGCAATTGTTATTATTAATATCGTGGTGGTGACAGTAACTCTGGATTGGAAATGTGAGAAACTAGAGTCATAGAGCTCAGTCAGCAGGCTATTGTGCCTATCTGAGAGAATTAAAATGAGAGGATGGAATAGAACAGTATGAAGGGCAAACATCATTTTATTAAATTTAATTAATGAATGCCAAACATTTAAAAGTAGGAAAGCTTAATGACTTATATTCAAATGACTAATAAATTTTAACATTATTGAATTCAGAGAGTCAAAACTCACTTTCATAGTTAGACTCAAAATAAAATTTTAATGGCCTATTTTTTTTCTCCTTTAATTCCTGGTTAACTAATTACTTTTCTTCGTTATTGTTTCCAACCATGTAAAACCGTGATTCATTTCAAGTGTGCTGTTGCAGCATGATCAAAATACATCCCGCCCTGCTTCAAATGAAATGATTGTGCATGAGGTGAACTCTCAACTCTGTACAATGACTAAAGTCTCCCTTTGCTGTATTTGAACTTAAGGTGACTCTCTTGCATTCATGAATAAAAATAAAAGTAGGCCTTCTATTTGTTGTTTCATGCTTTGAATGAGCCTTGTTACCCCAGCAGTGGGAATGAATTGCTGACTATATTGATAATTTTCTTTCAACATTGTATGACTTACCAGGTAAGTCATCATCCTTGGAAAATCAAAGGATAATTTTTCAGTTACTCATTTCTACTTTCTGGTTCTGATAACTCATGAAACTGAGCTCAAAAGGTCTGGTCTAATATTTATGAAGTTTAATGCACAGTTACCTAGGTGACCTGACATTAGCCACAAAGGTTAAGGCTTATGAGTATTAAATATTTTAAGTTTTTTTGGCAAGTATGAATTTTTATCAATTATTTCCTTAGAGATGAGTGATGAGAAGCCAGAATTTAAAGTATACAAATCATTAGAAATAGACTGATAGAATTCAGAAAATATTGTTTAACTTAGCTTTGCAATGTTATCTTTTGAGTTCTAGGTTTCTGGAAAAATAAGAATGAGAAAAAATAAGTAAAGGAACAGTGGGTTTGTTTATTAGCTATTTTGTAAAAACATTCAAAAGACATTAATTGCTAGTGTTATTAGATGTGCTTATCAATTCTGATTCAATTAGAATACAAAATGTTTTAAAAAATTATGCAACTGTTGTCAAATGAAATATTGGCTCATACTGAGTATAAGCAAGATTTTAAGTAAATAGAAACATATGCCCCTTTAATGTGTTTTTGTCACCTAAATGTGCACATTAAAAATTGCTATTACTCTTCATTAAACTCTAGTGTATTCTCTGAAGTCACATTGAAACTATTAACTCCTGTGCCTCAGTCCCCACTACTTGCTTAATTGAGCGTAGGGGTTTGTGGTGGACCTAATATGGGCAACTTGAGCCAGAACTCCCAGCTGGACTGGGTTGGTGTGATGCTGGGCGTATGAGAGCCACCTGAGGGTTGTTGCGGATACAACATAAGGCAGAGTGGGAGCTGTGGCTAGTTGGCAGGCTGTTTCCCAGGAGAAGCTCCGCTGCGGCTGGTTCTTCCGGAGGGGGCTCAGCTGTCCTTGTCAAGGAAGGAGCTCGGGGCCTTGCTGTCATCGAGGATGGCTGCTGTTGCTTCGGAGGAGCTCTGGTTGTCATCTCTGCTGTGAGCATCGTATCCTGGTTCCAGCCATCATGTGGAGACACAGACATACATGGGACAGTGCTGTGGGCTCCCAGCCCTCAATTGGATCTTTTGGCTCTCCAGTGCCTAGATGGACATTCGGCGCCTTCTGCATTTGGCTTCTGGGTGAATATTGTAAATGTCCCCTATTAAATCTGCTCTCTTATGACCACTGGCTCTGAAAATCTAACTAACACAGGGTTAGAGTCTTTTCTGTCTTGCTATTAGCATTTTGGCTTAATCTAGCTCTGTGGTAAGTTTGAGAACAAAGGCTGTGTTAGGCTTTGCTATATCCATGCACATCTTTCAGATAGAAAACTCACAGGAAGCAAATGGTAAATATCTTGACTCTTGTAGGCAGAGGCCATTTTGTACAGGAAGGCAAGAGATTGAACATGAAAGACAATTTCAGGTTCCTCCAGTTCTTCTTTTTTTAATGTTTGCTACTATCTACTCTTTTCTAATGCATGGAGCTCAAGGCCACCCCAAGAGCACCTAATATTCAGTACAGTAAAGTTGAATTGGCAATCCTTCACTTTCTGAGAATGTTGTGAGGTAAGTAAACTGTCAGCAACAATTATTTTTCTTATCTTAAGCAGATAATTTGTTCCAAACATCTTTCCTTAACATTTTTCAAAGCAGAATCCTCTCACATTCAAATCTGCCCTCAAATCTATCCAATTAAGGTGAGCTAAAAATAGAATTTTCATATCCTATTTCTAGAATTACTATAAATATCTCTAAATAGAGCCACATGATAATATATATGCTGGTTAACTATGAAGATTTTGCAAAATATATTTTTACAATAGCATAGTCAGAAATTCATGCTAGAAACTTTACACATTACCTTAGTATTTCTCATAAGCACCTTTTCAAAAGAATTATTGATTTTATATTACGGATGAGGAGGCAATCAGAGCGGTAAAGTTCTCCACCTAAATCACAGAATTTGTATGTGGTCATCCCAGGTTTTAAATCTGAGTATGCCAAATTTGACCTAGTCTGTTAGTTTCTCGCTTTAATAGACTGTAGATCTTCAAGCTGCTTGAGTTATATGTTACAATCCTTATTGATTCCTCTGACTTCCCACCCTAGTATGTAAGTTTTGTAATCATAGAGACCTTGTCTGGTTCACTGCTGTAACCCTAGAGAGCAGAAAAGTTTCTGGTCTGTTACAGCCACTCAGTCAGCATTGTTGAATGAAAGAAGGCCAGAGTGGCTGCAGCTTACTGAGAGCACAGATGCACAGAAAGAAAGCTAGAGAGGAAGGCGAAGCCCGAGCATGGAGGGCCTTCAGAACTGCCCGAACGATGTTACATTGTATTCTTCTTATAATAGGAAGTTATTAAAGGATTTTAAAGTAGGAGCAATAAACTGACCTAATTTAGTTTCCTTTGGATAATAAAATGCAGGTAGTTAAAACTTTGAGAACAGATGCAGTCTTAGAAGGGGAGAGAGCGTGCACACAGAAATAAGAAGGTGAAAACTGAGTCTCAGAGAATGCTCATCCCGCGGGTATGATGGGAGAGGCAGGAGGCAGCTAAGAGGAAAGAGGAGTATTCTGAGAAGTAAGAAAGATGTCATGCAAGTCCAAGTAAGGGAGTATTTCATCAAATAGTGTCTGGTTGACATTGTTATATGCCAAGAAGTTCTTGGGAAAGAATGAGGTCTGTGAAGAAATCTATATATTTGGCAGGAGGAAACATTCCTGAAGTGTGACTTCTATCTACAACAACGAAGGACTAGGCAGCGGATAGAGACTATACTGTAAATATGTGTTAGTCAATGGAAGGATAAAGTAGCAGGATTGGTAGAAAAAGTGGCAAGTTCAAGCAAAGGTCTTTTCAGACTAGTTGAGATGTATGGGAATGTGGATTTTGGTGTGGAGTAAGAGAAGTGAAAGGGATGATGGGAGAGGTGAAAGAAGGCAACTGAAAATGCTTGAAAAACGCTTGAAAGGTTAGGAAATAATTTGAAGGCCAAGAATCTAGAACCTATCAAAGAGATGCCCCAACATGTTAGTATGACATTTTAAAGGGAGAAGACCTTCATTCCTCTGATACTGGAGAAAACAGTGAGAGGGTAGATGTAGCAACATAGAAATTTTGAATTGAACTGGAAGAAAGGCTAAAGTGTCCATGGAATTTGACATTGATTTTTCAATTAAAATTGGCACAACTGGTCTGCTATGTTCAGTAAAGCCTCTTTAAGGGTAGGATGAATGATAGGGCAATCTTCTGTTTTGTCTGTTTTTGGTCATCCTTATAATATCTACATGGTAGGTACATGGTAGGTACTCAGTTAACATAGGCTGGTTTTTTGATGTGATCACTATCCTCAAGTAACTTAAATAGGGCAACCTTCAGATTATACCTGCAGTGTATAGTAATTTCAAAAAGAGTGATATTACTAACATGTGCTGGGGGTTTTAAGAAGAAGCGCCTGTGTCTGTAGATTGGGCTAATGTGGGAGTGCTCTATAGAGGAGCTGAGTCTATCTGGGCCTTGATACTTGCCTAGGATTTGATGTAGATTTTGCAATAAACTACAAGTAGAGTTCTTCTATATCTTGGGGGTGGATAGGGATCTCATGGTGAATTGGAAAGACCTCACCACTGTAGAAGTCATGTTATAAAATTAACAGGAGCTTATTCAAGAGTTTGCTAAGATTTGGAAACAAAAGGATCAAAGTGAGAAAGGGGCTCTGACTTGTGTCTGAGGATAGAAGTTCAGGAGTCATTTCTTTTTGATGATATTTTCCCAAACTGAAAGTACAATTAAGCATTTGGTTTAATTTGGAATGAAAGTTAAGAAATTCAGTTCTGGCCAGCTGTGGCGATACACACCTGTAATAGCAGCCCTCTGAGAGGCCAAAGGAGGTGGATCATGAGTTAAAGCCCAGCCTGAATGCTTTAGTGACTTAGGAAGACTCTGTCTCAAAATAAAATGTAAAAATATAAAAGTGCTGGAGATGTCAGTGTGGAAGCCCTGGGTTCAATCCCTAGTACCAAAAAACAAAAACAAAAACAAAACAAAACAAAAACCAAACCATTCTGTAATAATTTATAGATTAATCTTTCCAAAGTAAAGATAAAAGTGTGTCGCTTCATTGCACAAAAAACACTTAATGGTTCTGTAGTTCCTGCACAGTTACTATATAGATTCAGCAGTCTAACACTGAAAGGAATCCACACTGGGGTCCCTTCCAAACACCTCCAGGCTTATTTTTAGCTATATCCATGTATATGACACATGCCCTTAGACTAGAACTATTTCTTGATCATCCTGTATGTTTTCTAATCTCTATTCCTCTTTCAACAGTATTTTCTCCACCTCCACTTTGATCCACGTCAAAATCTTACCCTCTCTTTTATTTTTTTTTATTTTTATTTATTTATTTATTTTTGGTGCTGGGGATTGAACTCACGGCCTTGGGCTTGCAAGGCAAGCACTCTAACCGCTGAGCTAAATCCCCAGCCCCCACCCTCTCTTTTAAGACTATCACAAATACTCTGTAAAGATACTCTTGTCCCTCTCTTCCCAAACTGAATTTTCTCTTTTCTATTACTTCCCATAGTACTTTTGAATTCATACAAATTATAATGTAGTTATTTGTAAAGTGACCTGATTCCCTCTCATATTTTTAACACAAATAAATTTCAAGTTACTTGGTAATAGGATCTGGATATTGCTAATGTTTTATCTCCTTCAGAACTTGGCATAAGCAAGTCTTGACATGGACTGATGCAGAATTAGAATGAAGTGAGGGATAGATGTAGTTGGGGAGGCATCAGTGAAAGGTCTTACTAGTAAGAGACACTTCATTCTTTGCCTTGAAGCTCTCTCATTGAATCTTTAATGTTAATTTTTTAAACATACCAGTTATTTTTCCTATCACTATTTATATCCAATACAGAGGTTACTATTTATATCCAAGAGAGGTTTTCTATTGTAGTACTAAGAGATTTTGTGGTCAGTTTTGAGTCATGAGTATATT
This sequence comes from Hystrix cristata, assembly GCA_004026905.1. Lineage (NCBI taxonomy): Eukaryota > Metazoa > Chordata > Mammalia > Rodentia > Hystricidae > Hystrix > Hystrix cristata. The sequence continues at coordinate 6,848 of PVJO010014669.1, read as the reverse complement.
GAGCAGAATTGTATATTTTCAAAATGATATAAAGAGCGTAACATAGTAAAAAGAGGAAATGTGTGTGTGTGTGTGTGTGTGTGTGTGTGTGTGTGTGTGTGTTTCTGGTAACCCAGGACCTTCACACCGAACTACCTCACCAACCATTTTCCTCACTTTGAGATAGGGTCTTACTAAGTTGCTCTGGCAAGTCTGGAACTTGTTATCCTCTTGTCTCAGTTTTCCAGAATGCTGGGTTTATAGGCCTGTCCCACCATGCCTGGCAAGAGAAAACATTTTTGAAGCCAAGCAGACATGGATTTGAGTCTTTTCCTACTTAGGACCTATGTGTAATATTTTTGCCTACTCAACACCTATTCACTCTTGTTTTGGTAAGTCCGAACTGATTTTTCTTTTAGAGAATTATTTCTGTTCTATTACTAATTCATAAGAGTTAAAGTAGGGTAAACAACATCTCTCTCCCCAGCTCCAAAGGAAGGCATGTGACCTGGGCCTGGACAATCACCATTGTTAAGGTTTGAATGTGTCCCTCAAGTTTATGTATAGGAAATTTAATGCCCAAATTCATACGTTGATGGCATTTGTCTTTTGGGAGATAATTAGGGTTGGAAGAGCTCATGATGGTAGTGTTGCCCATGATGGGATTAGTGGTTTTGTAAGAACTGGAACAGAGATCTGATCACATTCTCTCTCATTCTTCTCATATTTTTCCCTTTGTTATCTTATGATGCAACAAGAAGGACTTCTCAAGATGCTGGGACCTTGATATTGGACGTCACATCATCTAGAATTATAAAAAATGAATTTATGCTGTTTATAAATTACCAAATCTGTGGTATCTATCATAGTATCAGCAAACAGACTAAGACAAACATATTTCAGATCTGTGGAGAAAGCCAAATTGATGAGCACCAACTGGGGAAACAAAACACACTATATTTTGAGAGGACGACTAGTCAGGCTGAAGCCACTGGCCGTCATCTTCCTACCAACTGTGATCAAGCTTGTCTGAGAACACAGGCGGAGCAGAGGAAAGCAGAGCTGACTGACATGAGACATACACATGTGATAATGTTGTTCAGGCTCTGGACTTAGCCATGGGTAAAGGCAGTTTCTCCTCCCTTTTTCCTTCATTTTCACCTGGGCATGCTTTTATTTACATGAGCCAATCAACAATTTTTTTATTTCTTGTCAATTTCAGTTAGGTTTATTTTGCTTGTAATCAAATAACACTAAAGAGACATACTCCATGATCTTGGGCAAGTCATAGTCTTTCTAAAGCTCAGTAGTTGTGTAAAACAAAATGAATCCTCCTTTATCTATCCACACAGAAACATTGGGAAGTTTATATATATGTTAAATATACATGAGAGCACTTTAACAACTATGAATGTTGAACAAAAAAAGACAGATACTAGTATTTTCCAAGAAAAAAATATTGTTTATTATGATTGTGTTTTCTCATAAAAACTGGAAAAGCATAAGCCCATGCCCAAACCATTATAGTTAAATATCTCACCACAGGATTTCTCTTTGATGACTGAAAGCCATAGAATTTTTTTCACCTTTTCTTTTCTTTTTCAAAGAACATGAAAATCTACTTATTATTCCATCTAGAATATGCAAGAGCTAACCTTTAACTTTAAGGTTGGTTCTTAAAAGCTGGCACCAAAATTTTGAAGTAAAGATTTGTTGCTATCTCAGATATTCCTCATATTCACCTTTTCATTCTCAGTATAGGTTGTAAATATGTTTTTAGAGCAAAGCATTTAAGAAATGACAAAATTCAACCTTGGAACATTTCATTAGTCATTCAAAGGAGATGTATTTTAAAATTGGTTCGAGTACTTGTCTCTACCACCTTTTCCCTCCTACTTCTTTCCTTATATACTTTATTATATTTGATGAACCAGACTCTAAAAATGATAATTTGTGTTACCTGAAAAAGTTACTGCAATTACCAAAGGAGCCTAATTTCCATCTTGGCATCTTCAGGCCCTAGACTCATCTGCATTATTTACAGATGCCTCAGTTATAGGCAGAAATTTGCACATGAGTGTGACTATTTACGTATGGGATCAGAGGAGAACTGTTATTATATCCAAATGTATGTTAACCTATGGAAAGGAATTACTGTCCTACTCCTGGACTTAGAAATCTACCTTGGAATTTTTGGACCCAGGGATTGCATGTTTAAGTCTCTCCTTTTTGAGGGGAGGAACACTAGAGACTGAACTCATTGTCTTTGCACTGAGCTACATCCCCAGTCTACTATCTTTTCATTTTTTATTTTGAGACAGGATCTTGCTGAGTTGCTACACAGACCAGGCTGAAATGGAACTTGCGATCTTCCTACCTTAGCCTACCAGACTGTTGGGATCACAGGTGTGTACCGCCATGCCTGGCTGTTTATATGTTTTGTAGTTGAAAGACTGACATAAGGATGAGACGGTACTTGTGAAATTCTATTGTAAGGCCAGGAAAAAAGAAGCTAGCACAGCAGAATAATATTTAGAAAGCAAGCACAGGGAGTTAAACAATTGTCTTCTTTTGTCAGAAGATGGTTTTGCCATTAATTTTTTCTATCCATTTTCACTGGCTAGAAATGAGAAGAAATGCAATATCTTTGGGGGGGGGGATTGATCTATGTGCCATGGTATTCTCTGCTATCAATCTTGTAACGGAAAAATTATCTCTCAGATATCTATGAATATAGTTTCTTATATTCAGTATGTATCCTGATGTACTCATTTTTTTGACATGTGTGGAGTATATCTCAACATCCCCCAAAATTCTTTTTTTTCAAAATTCTTAATATGCTTTTAGTATATATTATTTGATGGAGTCCAGAAACATTTCATTGTTTCCAAATTAATCCACTAAATTTTGACCAAATGTTTCATTAGCGGAAAAATATCAAATGCCTAGAAATAACAGCACCTGTCTTTCAATCTAGGCAAGGCACTGAAATATTTCTTTCCACATGGGGATATGAAGATGCAGCTTGTCAAATGGCTTCAATAAACAGATTGCTTTGTTACGGTTTAGATCAAGAATGATCCCCCAAACTCCCATGCCCTCAGAGGCAAGGATTTGGAAAGGTGATTGCAATCCACAGATGAGTTTAGAGCTAAATGTGCTGTTAGGAGGTGGGGACTGGCTGGAGTTTGGTTACTGAGAGCATGAACTGGAAGGATGTATCTCCCTCCCTAGCTTCTCCTTTCTCTCTCTGCTTCCCGCCTACCATGACATGAGCAGCTTTTCTCCACCCAGTCCCTTCCAACCTACCCTTTTTGCTTTCTAGCCAGCTGCCTATAAACTGATTCCTCTAAAACAGTGAGCCATAATAAACCTCTCCTCCTTTAATTTGTGAGTGTTGGATATTGTGTCTTAGTGATGAGAAAGTAACTAAGACATGTGTCATATGCACTAATCCTAAATCACTATTTCACAAAAGATGTACTTATACCGATTTTAATTATGATGAAGCTGAGAATCAGGAAGCTCAAGTGATTTACCTGTCATCCCAGAGGTAGCAGGTTGTGTCAGTCATCTTTCCCACTACTGCTGAGCCACTATCCCAAACCTACAACTCAGAGGAGAAGTTTTAATCTTCTCACAGTTTCAATCCATGACAGGCCTGCTGCAAGGCAGAGACATCATGGCGGAAGGGGGTGGCAGAGCAAAGCTGCTTGGTTCATGGTGGCCAGGATGCAGGGCAGGGGAGTAACGCCAGAAAAGAAGGGACCAGGGACTGTATATAGTTGCCAGGGCCTTGTTTCCATGACCCATCCAGGAGCATGATTTAGTAACCTGCTAGGTGTTTCTTAGTCCAGTGTAGTCAACATATTGGTATTAATGGTCTCAGGGGTTTAAAAGTTGTTCTGAAAAACAACAAGGAAGATACCCCAAAGCAAGTCTGTTTGGTATCTAAGTGAGCGTTAACCACTACATTAAGCAAAAAGTCAGTCAAAATTTCAGCAAGTACTCGTTTCTATAATAAGACCCCAACTTGAACTCTTAGAGGTAGCCACACAACTATTCTCTGCCTCCTACTACTTCATTGCCAGTTGCTATCCTCATCCCTATTTCTGTACTTCCTAGTACAATCGAGACAGATGAGAAGCACTCGACTTCCCCATTTTTCCCATGACAGCTGGAGCGGGGTGTGGCTTGGCCAGGGACTGTTGGCCCTCCTCCTTACTTCCCTTGTCTCCCCCCACCCCATTTGTTGGGACGACTTGCTTCAGTGTTCTCCCTGGCTATCTAGTGGCCACTCTTGTGCACTCCACTCCAGCATGGGAATAGTTGCACTATCAGCTGCTCCCACCACTTCAGATGCTACTGCTGCCTTTTTGCAGAAGCGTACAAGGCAACCTTGCATGCTGAGATCAGGGATGGATCCGGACCTGTTCTTAAAATCCCCAAGCCCCCACAGCTATGCTTCCAGAAGATTCCCTGCTTTTATCTCTGCCCCCTCACTAGATCACCGCCCCGATAGCTGAGGCTGTCCTGGAGCCCTGCACCCACTGCAAGCCTGTACTTAGACCAATCATAGGCCTGCAGCTGGTACATGAGCAGTATTTCCCAAACGCTTCTCTGCTTGGTGAAGCAGGGCTCCCTCCAGTGTAAATACTAGGGGCTTTTAGCACTGAAAAGTTCCAGAGATCAGCAGCCAACAAAGGTCAGGGGCAGAGCCCAGCATCCAGTGGAGTTGACCTACAGTGCACAGCGTAAGCTGACACTGGAAGGTGATGGCTGGCAGTGGCAGAGACAAGTACCTGGCAGAGTCAAACTACAGTGTCCAGCAGCAGGCACCAGAAGGTAGCAGCTGGGAGTGGCAGTGATCAGTAGGTGGCTATGTCAACTGTTGACATTCAGCATTATCCAGTGTCATTTGGTGGCATCAGGATTGCTAGCAGAGCTGTACTTTGCCAATTCATGATTTCCATCTGAATCAAGCAGAAAAACCGAAAAAACAAAAAACCCCCAAAACCCTCAAACCCCAAAATGAAACACAACAACAACAAAAACCCTAGGCTGACTGATAACACTTTGGAGTGACCTTCCAAGTTATAATGTCATAATGAGCTTTCTCATTTTAAAAATATAAAAACCAAAACAGAGACAAGGAAGAAACAAATTTTTCAATGTCACATAGCCAGTGAAGTGTACAAAGAGTAGCACAAATCATCTGCTTGTGTTTCAGTGCAATGTTATTTCACTATAGAGACAACAACTCACAAAACATAGGTTACCATATGATGGAATGCACACTGACATACAAGCACATACACACACAGACACAGACACACACATGCACACACAAATGCACACACAGAAGTTGAATAAATGTTGAATTAAAAACTGCCCAGAACACAGCACACACTATATTAATCTCAAAGATGTTTTAAAAGTATATGTCTTAAATAGCTGAGCGTAGTGACCTGTGGCTATAATCCCAGCATTCTGGGAAGATGGGCAGGTGCATTGTATGTTTGAGCCCAGCCTGGGCAGTTCAGTGAATTAGTGAGAACTTGGCTCAAAAAAAAAAAAAAAGTCTGGGGATGTAGTTCAAAGGCCTTGGGTTCAATCCTCAGGTACCCACAACCTCCACCCCCAAAATATGTCCAAAACAAAACTATAAGTTTCCCCTCCAAACTAGATTCTTCCCTACTACTATTCCATATCTCAAGAAATAAACACCCCCCCTTAAGCTAGGGAACTAAAAGAAAAGAAGGTGGTTATCAGAACCTGCAAACCAGAAGGAGAGTCCATACAGAGCCAGAAGCCAGATTTTTGATGCGGGAGCCCATGGGCTGGTACTGTTGTCTCTTGTGGAGCACAGTGAGGGTGTACCCAGGAGCAATGGAACAAAAGGCAACGGACTGGAATCAATCAGCAACGGACTCGGCCTTTACTGAGGTTCAGTTTAAGGGAGCAGGGAACTAACAGGACGAACAACACCTTCTCTTCCTCCTCTAACCTCGCATTCTCCCTGCAGCAGCCTTTGGTCTCAGTGCCTAACAAGAAAACACTGGCAAAGGAGTGCGCAGGAATCATCATTTGCAGGATCGGTCCTGGCACTAGGAGGCAATGAGGCACCATGGAATTGACTGTAGAAGGTGAGTTTGAGAAACACTAACTTAAAAACTGGCACAGAGGATCGTAGTGGAAGCACCAAGGTTTTCCTTCTCCAGCACCAACGCTTCCATGAACATATTTATAAACTTTCATGAGGTTTATGGCAGAAGGAAAAATTACTTCTGTGAGAGGTGGGTAGTATCAGAAAACTGTTTTAAGTCCCTTTCTTTAATCTTCAGAGAATGAACTTTATGTCTTTTAGATTAATGGATTCCTATATTCTGCTTCTACCACTCTATTGAGATTGCTTAATAAGTCTCTATTTCCCAAAGGCAATGGCCTCCAATGGCCTTTTTTCTTGCTCATAATAATTTTCTTTGGATATAATATTGCCAACAAATTCTTCTGTAAAACTCTTTTCAAAGCATGTTTCTCCTTTCCTGGTGTTTTTTTTCCACTTCTGGCTCTGCATGTGTGGGGCAAGCACTCTACTACTGAGCAGTGTCTCCAGCCCTGCCTATTGCCCACCCTTTCCCAGCTTTCCCCACTCATCTACTTCTGCCCAGGTGTGGTGTTTCTTGGGGTTCTGTTCTGGCTCCCTTTCAGTTTTCACTTTTCTTGGGTGATCTCATTGAGTCCTGTGCCTTTAGCTAGAGCCGCTTTATCAGTGCCACTCAATCTGTACTGATAACCCAGACTAATATGTTGAAATCTCATTGCACATGACTCTGTACTGAACATCTCTACTTGAATGACCCATTGAC
>PVJO010014668.1:40000-47584 GCA_004026905.1 Hystrix cristata | reverse complement strand
TTATTTAAATATTTTACAAAGAGAATTCCCTCAGAAAGGAAACCACCATATATACTTGTAAGTAATCCTTCAGATAAAATCAAGAGGAAATTAGAAAGGATTTTCAATGCAATTGAAATGAAAACATCAACATTTGTGGGATTTCTCTGAATTTATAGCTGGAAATGCCTACCTTAAAGAAATTTTAAGTTGATGATCTCTCCTCTGCCTTAAAAACTAGAAAGGAATAAAACGAATGAAATCTAAAGTAAGAACATAGGGAAAATACAAAGTTGAAAGTGGAAGTCAGTGAAATAGAAAACAGAAAACAGAGAAAAATCAATTAATCCAAAAATTATGGCTAAACTGATCCTAAGAATAAGAGAGATAAAACAGATGACGGCGATGATTATACAGAAAATAAAAGGGCAACATTTTGAACAAAGTTATGCCAAAAATTAAACGATATAGAGAAGACAGGTAATTCTTTTAATCAAATCTCACTTAAAAAACCAAAATAGAGAACCAGAAATATGTTAAACATTTGAAATTATATTTAAAAACTTTACCATGAAGAAAATTCCAGTCCTAAATGATTTTAATGGTGAATTCTACCCAACATTTCATGAAAAAATAATATCAATTTTCCAAATAATCTTACAGAGGGGCTGGGGATTTAGCTCAGTGATTAGAGTGCTTGCCTTGCAAGCACAAGGGCCTGAGTTCGATCCCCGGCACCACAAAACAAAACAAAACAAAACAAAACAAAACAAAACAAAACAAATAATCTTACAGAATATTGAAGAAGGAATACATTTGACTCATTCAACAAAGCCAGTATCATCCCAATAAAATCTCAGACAAGAAGTTTAAAGAAAAATAGAAGTAGAGTATAATATCCTTAATGAGAACAGATGTAAAAATTTCAGCAAATCAAACTCAGTATTATATAAAAACATAAATATCTCATGATCCAATGTGTTTATTCCAAGAATGATTTAGCATTTGAATACAATTCATGTAAATCAATGTAATTTATCAAACTAATAGACTGAAAAATGACCATTTCAATAGATGATGGAAAGGGATGTATTATGACCTTAAATATTTGTTTCCCATAAAAACTTTCAGCAATGTATGAGATCCTGAGTTTGATCTCCTGGTATTGCAAAACGAACAGTAAATGAAACAAAACAAAACAAAACCCTGTAAATCAGTGGTGGCAATCCTATGGCACACACTCTGCAGTGGGATGTTCGTTACCACTGAAAGTTAGAAGGTTCACCATCAAGGCTATAAGTAAACTAGGAATGCAAAGAACTTTTCACCCTAACAAAGATCGTCTACATAAACCATAACATAAAACATAAAACACAATTTTCTTAAAATCAGCAAGACAAAGATGTCTACTCTTATCACTTTTATTCAGGTTTGCAAGGGAAGTTCTAATTTATATTTTACAAACAATTCAAGGAATCTAGATTAGAAAAGAATTGACACAGTATATGTAGACAATATGATTGTGCACTTAGAAATCTGATAGTCAAACAAAATGCTAATAGAATTATGAAGTCATTTTAGGAATGTTGCACAATGTAACATTTACCTAAAAATTCAATTTTTTGTGTATTCTAGCAACTAGCAATCAGAAAATGAAATTTAAAAATTAATGTTTATAATGGAATAAAAATAAAATACTTAGCAGTAGACCTAACGAAACATGTGCAGGACCTGAACATTGAAAACTACTGCCACAATTTAGTGAAATAAAAGAAAACCTAAATAATTGCAAATACATACCATACTCTGGGTCAAGTGAAACACTTTGGTTAAGATTCCAGTTTACCCTAAACTGATGTGTTGTTTCAACATAAACTTAATTAAAATCTGTCCAAAAGTTTTTGAAGTTGACAAGCTGATTCTAAAATTTAAATGGAAATATAGAGTATAGAATAGCCTAAATAAATTTGAAAAAGAAAAGACAATGAAATTTAGAAGACTAACAGTGCCTGATTTGAGGGCTTATTATAAAAGTACATAATGAACACAGTATTAAGTGATACTGCAATAAACAGAACGATGTGACGGTACTGGAAATTCATTAATAGATCTCATAGGTGAGAAGAGCTCATTCTTTAAGATGCAAAAGCAATCGTTAAAGAAAATATAATTTTTCAACACATCAAATGTATATTCATATACAAAAACATGAACTTAAATTTATAACTTGTATCATTTACAAAAATTAATTCAAGAGGAATGATAGACTTAAATGTAAAAATTGAAAACTGTAACTGATTGGGAATAGGAAAGAGAATGGTTTACAAGCAGATAAGACTCTTTTTCACTGGTGTAAATGTGTATGGTAACCTTATTAATACTGAAGTCGCTAGTGAACTCTCTGCTTAACCCCTGCAAGTGTTGATGAAAGTCATCATAAGTCCTTCAAGGCGACTTAGTCCACATATAGTTTAATATAATAATACCCAAAGTTTCATCTACAGATCCCAGCTGTCTGTCTATCTGTCTGTCTGTCTGTCTATCTATCTATCTATCTATCTATCTATCTATCTATCTATTGAGACAAGCTCTTCCTATGTAGTTCAAGCTGGCCTTGAACTCACAATATAGCCCAGGCTGGCCTCAAACTCACGGCGAGCCTCCTGCCTCAGCCTCGTGAGTACTGGGGTTACAGGCGGGAACCATCACACACACAACTATCTCTGCTTTTTAGTAGTGACATGATTGCTGATTATTTCAGATCTCCAGAGATAGATCTGAATATAAACAGCATTAATGAGTTTATCTTGAAATGAAAGCTAAATGAGGAACATATATGCATGACACCTTTTCATAATCATTTTTCCTATTCGTCTTCTGGACGTCCCCATCATGGTCTAAATATCATCTCAGAGATGTGCCATGCCATCTCATAATTCTGATTTCAAAGTTGGTTAAACCCAAAACATATCAACAGTGCTCAATTTCCATTCATGGACCATTTCATTTAAATAACTTTTATTATTCCAATATTGTACCTATTTTACTAACTCTATTAGAATTCTCAGTTTTTTCCCAAATTAAATTGCAAATATTTTCAGTATTAAAAAAAACAGGATCTATATACCGAGAGAAATGAGTTAGTGGATCACTTAATAACGAAGTTGCCCTGGGTAAGCTGGCACGAATGATGACGATTATAAAGATATTCAGATGGAGGGAAGCGGGAGGAAAGAGAGGACAAGAGGATAATATAAAGAATTAAGATGTGTTTTGTACATCTACCAACTCCCCACAATGCATGTGGCTATCATGTACTACAAACATGTGCTAATGAAAAATAAAGAAGATGGCAAAATAGAGTGTTGAAAAGAAATATGAAAAAAATATATTTATCTTGACAATGCTGTGCTCACTCACAATGCCAAAGCTAGCACAAGTTTCTAGGAAGCAGTGCTTTGTCTTCACCAGAATTTAGGTAGTGATTATAACCATTGAAGCATCACATTCAAACGTGGTCTATACCGAGTTAGAATCTATCTTTGGTAGCCAATATATTACAGTAAGCTACAAAGTTAACTAATTTTGTGAGGGTCTTAGCTTAAAATGTCTTGATTTTATATTCCTCCCTGTCTTGTACTCGGATGTACTCGGTGCGGTGGCAATCATTTTGTCACTATGAGGCTGGGCAATTAGACTAATGAAAGACCAATGTGCTAAACGATGGTAGAGCAGAAAGACATGAAGACCCTGGGTCACTGATGGCATCATCGAACAGTTACGCTTCTACTTGCTCTTCTACACAATATGAGGCTTCTAACAATATGAGGTAATTAAACATCTTTGTTACTTAAGTCTTTCTCGAATGGGTTTTCCAATATTTGAATCCAAAATATCCCTAATTAATATGCTTAGAGAATAGCTTTCACTTGAACAAAACCATGCTTCAGCACGAACTAGTTAACTATTACATTGAGTAAGAAGCCATACATATCTCTGTTGTGAATGTAACAGTCACAGAGTAAAGGAAATAAGGTCATAGGATGATTTATTATTCAAGAATATGCTGTTCTGTGTGTTTATTTGGATGTGTGTCATATTTGATAAGTGAAAAAGCAATGAGCTAATTAAAATACAGTGAGTTACTTAGAACTATTAATGAGAAGGCACATTAGTATAATAAAAAAGTTAAAATAATTAGAAATATGATCACTGAAAAAATAAGATTATACAATGCAGTGGAATAAATAACATATTCACCATTTGACTCTGAAAAAAATGGTGAATTACCAGAGAAAATAGAAAAAAGTGAAAGATTAAATGGAAAAATTATTTTGGATGTGTGACTAGAGGTTTACCATCAGTGTTTGGTATCTTCAAATCGGTTCAAATCTCTGATTCAGTTGAACTCAGGGATAGGTTTGGTAGTAGTTTAAAGAATTGCTGATGAAAATTTGTTATAATCCAGGGATGACTTATAATTAAAAAGTCCATTTGAATGTTGACTTTATCAAAATATGGCTGATACAGTTTTAAAAATAGTTCCACTTTTGTTGATATGATCAAGAATGAGAGGTTATGAGTTGCTAGTTACTAGTCTCAGTATCTTCTGTCCTTGACAACGGAACCCTACTTTTATTCTCTGGCAAATGACAGTCCAGAATATAGTTAGTGAGCTGTAGTCTCCTTAGGATATGTGATCACATGACTATGTTCTAGCAAAGAGCTTATCAAAGTCTACTTTAGATTATAAAAGACAATAGACGTAACTACTTATCCTTCTTTTATCTTTCTTCATGGAAATTATGTGATAGCTGAACTCCAGCAGCCATCTTGGATCATTAGAATAAAATCACACCCAAGAAATGATCATGTGAGTTTGCAAATTTACATAAATGTACTTTTAATATAAGTTTTTTTTTTTCTCTCTCTGTTAACTGAAAATGAGATAGTGTTGGTGCCTCTGTATTTTTTAAATGTACAGTGGGAAAACAGTTTACCATGGCTTTATCAAGACACTGATTTGTCTGTTACAATTTCAGTTGTGGTGGATCTAAATTACCTAATTACAGCTGTTGTCATGTTTGGTAGAATCCCTGCTAACTGCAGATTGACTGATACCTCACATTAATGTCTGTCAACTAAAGAGTAAGTAGCTACAAATGGCTGCCAGTAGTGAAAGCAGGATTAGAGTCCAGGTAAGTATGTGAATAGATTTGCATAACCTGAAGAAGGTGTAAAAGGTGACAGTACATTTGAGTTGTGTCAAATGTCCAAGAGCATAATGAGTATAGAGATGGTAATCAAGATGAAACCAGTGAAGGAAAGAGGCATATTGAATAAGACTTTTAGAAGTGGGGTCCTGGGATAAAGCTAGCCGGGGGAGATGGTAACACAATACCTGGAGAATGTAGGTAGGGGAAATAGGAAGTTTAAGAAGCTTGGCAGGAAGTGCTTTGGCTGTAGTGGTTCAGCCAGGGCAATGATTTTGTATTCTAGTGGAGGGGAGAGTAAACTGATAAATCTAAACTAATAGGGAACTAAGCCACTTTGCCTCAGGGGCCAGAGCAAGACACAGGTAGCAAGACTTCCAAATTCTAAAGTCAGGAGGCATTAAATACTGGATGACAACAAGAATTGGGGAAATGTCTGCTGTGATAAATATTATCTACAAGAAAACCAAAATTTATGAGTACATTGTTAAAATAGAGGCAGAATGAGATCTTAGAATGAAGTTGGCCACTGAGTGAAGGTAAGGCAAATTGAAACTGAATATACAGTACTCATTACCATTAAGATATATAAATTGGTATTTGAAAATCGGTAGGCTCTTAGGCTTTACTGTGCTGTATAAGTGAATATAACCTCACATTTATATTTTAAACCATTACAGTGTTTCATAAATATACTTGGGACACTTAATCTTTTTAACCTTCTAATTTCTCATTCCTCTAAATTTTTGGTTCACAAATTCTTCTACTGAAGACTGTGAGAAACTCAGTTCTTATGAATGAACTGAATACTACCAATTTTGTTACATGTCCCTAACTGAAATATTTCTATGCTAAAAATTGAAGTCGTGCCATTTGTTCTAATACGCATGTCGTTTTCATATTATTTTATTGCTCTAGATTACCCAGGATTTTCTTTGATTAGTTATGAAAAAGGAGAGCTAAGTTAAATCCAACTTATCTATAAGACTTTCCAGTAAGATTTTAGAGTATGCTTCCCCCAATAACAAAAACTGTCCCACTTAAGTTGTCTACAATCAGACTAGACTAGAACCTGTTTGCTTAAGCAGTAGATAAAGTCTTAAGTGGCATTTTTTTAAAGCCAGATTTTGTTTTGGTGGAGAGGAGGGTAAAAGAAGACAAGCTTAATTAACCATACTGACAGGCTCCATAGATCTCTCAAGTGTTTAAATTAAGGATTTTAAGTTCTTGCAATTTGACAAGCCAGGCAAGACTGTCACGGCTGCTGTCTGAAGCAGAGGTAAGTGCAGATTATCTTCGTCATAAGCATCTCACCAGGATCTAAGAACCTCACGCTGGAATCAGACTTCAAGGTTTCCTTTATTACTGGAGAATTCATACAATAATTAAATCCTCACATTTTTAAATAAGATTGTTCCTTTAGCAATAAGCATTTCCTATGATGTGGAATAGCACCCTTATTGAACATTACATGTGCATGTACACAGAAGTACCCTCTTCTTAAAGAAAACATTCATTTGTACTGCACATCTGATCTCAGATTTAGTGTATTCACATCAAAGATACAGTGATGTACATTGAATCACTGGATATGGTGCTTAGGGCTAGAGAATATGAGCTCCCACTCACCTGGTCACGGCTTTCCTGTGGAATGAGATGTAGCCTTTCAGTTATTTATTTGCTCCACGTGCCTATATTCGCGAGTATAAATACATACATATGCTCGGAGCATGTTCCAGCACATTTGACATCTGGCAAGTCTCTGTTATGAGACTTTCAGTACTTCCAATGAGTAACAAAAGGGAATTACAAAAAGGGGGTGAGGGTAGGGAGTAAATAATGCAAATCATAGCCCACGAGTTTCTTTGAATGTAGGCAAGTATGGAGTGTGTATCTTCTGGAAAATCTCTAATTCTAATCTTTAACGGGCTGCTGTATGCATGCTGATTTCTGAAGGACCAAAGGCACTGGTTATTAGAAATACATCTTTCAGATATTTGTGTGTTGTTACTTTCTTGCAAAGGAAGCTTTTCACTATACTTCCATAAAACAATGGCCTAAGCACATTAAATGTTTCAAGGAGTTTACAGAATTGGCACCTACTTTATTCTTAAAAAGAAAAAAAATTCTTTACTTTCAAGAGGAAAAATGTTTTGGCTCTCTCTCTGTCACCTGGCTGAAGAATATAAAAAAAAGGAAGAAGAAGAAAAAAGTTACTGTGTGCAGTTAATATCGAACAGCAGCCATCTCCAGATGATCCCTGCTGCATCCAATTTCTGCCAAAATGCTTTCTGTTAAACCTCCATCCAACAGACACACGGTGCACAAAAGAAAACCTCATCACCAAGGGAGACTAATCCACCGGTGCGCAATGTAAGCCTGTCAACTTTTT